>BQNB010063909.1:0-35507 GCA_026074375.1 Tanacetum coccineum | reverse complement strand
AAAAAAGCAATAAATGAATGATTGTTTAAATTTTTGTTTGTTTGAAGTTTGGGTTAGAAGATTGATTTGTAAATATTTAAAATTTAGAATAAAAAATGATAGAAGAAAATGGACTAATAAGTTTTGAAAAATAAACAAATGATTTATCTATACAAACCGTTACTAACAAGATCTGAAGACCCGCAGTTCGCCGCGAAGAGTGTTGTTTACGTTTAAGGTCACCTCGTGTTGTTCAGGCGTAAGTTTATGATTTTTTCTAGTGATTTTATACTTGTATATATATTGTTTGTACACATAAGTTTGTTTGCTAAAAGCATCCCATGTTTGAATCCTGACAACTTCATTTTTAAGGATTTTTTTAATTTCAAAAAATTATGAAGCATATGTATCTTGTGTTGGTAAAAAATATAACGATTTAATCGATTTCATTTTTTCTTATTGTTTGATCGATTCTAGAAAATGCAACAATACTGAAATTCCCAAAGTTAGTAAACCACATTCTGATTAATGTAAAGAGTTGTGGTATGTGCTTAACTACACATACCATTTTCTATTAAAAACGGACTTAAATAACCAAAAACGTACCAAAAATACATCGTATTTGTATGTTTTGCATCTATATTGTGCAGGTAACGGATATCTATGAAAAGGACAAAAGAAGCCAAAACGAACAAAACTAAGCACGAAATGGAAAAAGTGTGAGAAGTCAAAAGGTCAAAGTCAAAAGTTAACCAAAAAGTCAACCCTGACAAAAGTCAAAGTCAAAGGCGGAGCCAAAACCGGAAAAATACTTAATGGGCCAACCCGAACCCATCTAATGGGCCGGGACAACCCATTAAGCATTTATATTAGTCTTATAAGACTTAAGCCTTATAATAACCCAAAACCTTTTTTGTTACTCGGCCCAAAACCCTTAAATATGGCCCAAAACCAAATCCATTTAACCATCGTTAAAGCCCAAACCCTTTAAACTATCAACTCTGTTAGCCCACAAGGACCATTCATGCAATAACTAAATACAACCTAAGGGGCTTAAATTGCCAAATCCTAAAATTTTTATACCAACAAGGACGATGGATGCAATACTACTATACACCATGAAGGACCAAACTGCCATTTAAACTTTCAAACTGGGCCGAGGCAAATGCACTGATATCTTCACACACGATGTGTGTGTCTGTCACCCCTGCAACATACAAACAAAGTCTTCACCCCACAACAAAACATCACCATCCTTCATAACTCACCCCATAAACAGCCAAAATCTACCTTGGCAATCCTCAATCATCCAATTCGTCAAAGAATGAAGAAAAAGATTGAAGGGTCGAGATCGTTTGACTTGGGTCCAAAGAGAAATGGAGGGCTTTGATGAGTTCTTGACCTCACTCACACAACAAACACACCCTTTGACTGTCTCAGTAAAGAAACACACAAAAAAGGGACTCAAGATCTAGACTTCTAGTATAAGTAGTTCTTTGTAAGCCTTTGGGCAAGACAACTTTTTTTAGTTCAGTTTTATAGCTTATTTTACTTATGCAATTTAATATTCAAGTCTTGTAATCATTTTAAAAGTTAATGAAAATTTAAAGTGTTTATAGTTCTAAAATCAGTTTACTTAAGTTCGAATTTCATTGTTGTTTGAAAGTGTTTTACAAAGTTCTTTCCTGTATTTTGAAAACTCATACAAGCTGTTTACACTTAAACCACTATAGCTCCTTCATAGCTTTTAGTTGTTTAAGAAACTAGTTCAAAATTATCATCAAAAATCTGCCAAAATCATGAAGCATGGTAAATATTGGATGGCCATAGGTTAGTGCTTATGTGGATAAGCTATAGGTTGTTGGTGAACTGATTTGGGGGTTTAATCTCAGTCACAAAAAGCTTGGACTCATGTAAGTTTGCCATTTTCAGTTTTGTCTCATATAGCTTATTTGCTTATTATTGGCTTATTAGTGCTTATGTTCTGCTTCTACTTGTTTAGTTGTGCTTGTCTATCATTTTTCTTTCTTAAAATATAACTTCATAGTTTAAAATCATAGGTTTAAGTATTTCTTAAAAAACTATCAAAAAAAAAATTAAAAAAATAATAGCATAGTGTTTAATCTTGTTATTCTTGCTTAGTTGTTTGTTTAAAGTGCTTTATTAGTCTCATTATTACGTTGTAATATCTTGGTATCATAAGTTTGTGGGTTAAATCTAAGTTTATTAAGTTTAAAAATTGCTAAAAAAAGGTTTAAAGGGGCGTTTGGTTTGTCTAATATTGCAAGTCAAAGTGGGTCAAACTCGTTGAATACACTTGGGTCACTTTTGTTAAACTTTAAATCTTCATTTTAATTAGTTAGTTTGCATTTTTAGTTTAAAAATCTCATAATCTATCTTTTTCATAAGTGTTGTTTAATCTGTGAGAATTGTGGCTGTGAATCATGTTCTTGTTGTTTGATCTTGGCATATTTGTGTTAGTGTAGTGTTTTGTGTTTGTGCAAGTGTTAAAAGTAAGTAGAAACCATAGGCTTAGGGTCTGCAAGTTTGTGTTGTATTTTGCATAGTAGTTTGAAAAATTGATAAGTGTTTGTCTGTCTTGTATCAGCTTTTTCTTCAAGCCTTTTCATTGCTTATTTGTCTTTCAAAATACTTGTTCTTTGTTTTTGTGTGTTTATTGGTGGTTAATGTAGTAGTATAAGCAATTTGAGGTCTAGCTTATCCATTAAGCCATTGAAAAAGCTCATCAAAAAGCCCTTTTTGACTGTTTTAACTATGCTGAAATTCAGCATAGTTTAGTGAACTTATTTGCTGCTTATTTTTTAGAGTTAAAAAATATTGCTTTTTAAAAGTAGTTCATTTATAGCTTATTTACAAGTCTGTTAACAAACTTTTCATAAAAAAAAGAAAAAAAATAGAATAGCAAAAAAAGGCCATGGGATCTCGAAACCCAAACCTTTGATCTGGGGCTACGTATGTGGCGTATTATAGAACCATTGGCACCAGTAGGGTTATCTATCATAGCCCTACACATTTAAATCCTTATACACATTTTGGTTTCACTTTTTATTTAAAAGCCGTAGCTTTTATCTAGCTTATTTGAGCTTTTTGGTTAAGCTGTGTCGTGATTATTAACTTTTCTTGCATCTTTGATAAGTTTTTGACTTTCTGTGATTTTTTTTCAGAATTTTCAAGTTTTATTTGTTATTTATTTGCATTTTTTGTGTTTAAAAATCTTAGAAAGTCATTAAAAATAGAAATATTAATCAGAAAAATTCAAAAAAATAGTTTTTAGTTTTAGAATAAATATTTTGAGGTTTACAAGTTTTAAGATCATTTTTATCACTTTTAGATTTTAATTTTCATTTTTAGCTTTTTAAATTAATTTTAGAAAATAGTTTTTAATTATAAAAAGTAGTAAAAAATATTTTTCTGAGTTTTTATCACATTTTAGACTTTTCTAAAGTAGAAAATAATTTTTGGAATTTTTAGGTATTAATTTGTCATTTTCTAGAATTTTAAATAGATTAAATAGGTTTTTAATTCTTAGAAAATTATTAAAAAGTTAAAAAAATATAATTCTTTTTTTAGAAAATTTTCTTTTATCATTTTAGAGGTTTAGAAACTTAGTTTTCATTTTTTAGGCTAGACATTTAAATAGTTGATAATTTAGACGGTTTTTTAGGATTCCGGTTTGCATTTTTAGTTTAATTTTGTCCTGCTTAAAATTGTTTTTAGTTAATTGCATTAATTTTCCCGTAGAGTTAGAAAACAAATCAAAATCTTTGTCATTCAAACATCAAATATTAAACAGACTCTCGACTTTCCATTGCATTCCTCGTTGGGGATAAACCACCCGGGAATATCATATACTACTTCCGGTTTTATTGATTTTCTTTCTTTGAACATTTTCAAGGGACACTTGATTTGGTTTGGTTAATATATAAGTAGTAATATTATATTTATAATATATATTATCATTTATAAATATACATTAAGAAATCAATCAATTTTTGGCGCCGCTGCCGTGGAGGAGTGTATATGATTGTCGTTTCAACGTTTGATAATTAGTGCTTTGAAGATCCTTCCTTGTGAAGTTATTTTCTTTATAAAAAAAAAAAAAATATTTTTCATTTCTTTTTAAAGAAAAATCAAAAAAATATAAAAACATTGTCCTTAAATAAGAATAAAAATCATCATCAATATAATGCTCTCAACTCGAGCATTATCATAATAAGTTCCCAAACAAAAGATTAAAACTTGCCTTTTAAGTACGGCTCACCTTTAATAGATTAACAAACTATAAGAGGGGTATAAGGAGGGTTTTTCGTAGGAACTTATGCCCGAAGGAGAAGGTTTTTTGATAGCTCGCGCTTTCCATGCTCCTCCGCTCCTTTGTGGGTTTTTCTTTAGAGGAGCTACGTTTGAAGCAAGTTGATTATCGGTTTAAGGTAGTCGATCTTTTTTGTTCTTAATAAAATATGTTGTTTAAAAAAATCGAAAAACCAAAAATAATCTCCTTTAACCTCTTTGACATTTAATTCTTTTTCTTATCCTCTATTTGTTTAATTCTAATGTCGACATTCGAGCCACGAGAATGTTTTTGGTGTGGGGGTCCGATATACGGTATTGTTTGTCAACGATGTAATTGCGAAAGGTGCGGAGATAAACTTCAAAATTAATTTTGTCCGACATGCAATTGTGGAGCTGGAAATTCATTTGCTTATGATATAAATCCGAATTCTTTCGACGATTCTCAAAATTTTTCCGACTACCCCACACATTATGAACCAATCTTGTGTGATTTTTGCGGAAACGATGCTCGTTATGGTCACTATTGTACACCGTAAGTTCCAAACCCGGAACCATGCTACAATCAAAACTATGATGAGTTCCCACAAACTTTACCAAGTTTTCAACAACAAAGTCTTTGTTGTGAAAATTGCGGGGGTCCTCATGCGACTTTTAAATGTCAACCGATGAATCAAACATTTCACGATTCCAATTCTTCTGGTTTTGACCAAATTCAACCCCCGCAATTTCCCGTCATTCATCAACCTCCTCAAGAAACGAGTGAGAAAATTTTGCAAGCTAAAAAAGATTTAATGATTTCTATTGAAACTTTTTAAAGAAATTTAATCGTATTTCTTTTAGGGAAACACCAAAGGTTTTAATGCAAGCTTGGGACAAATTTTTTGAAATTAAGCATGCTCAATCCGAGGAGGTATAAGAATTGCTTAGCAAACTTCTTCAAGATTTACAAATTATAAACGAGGAGTTGGCAGAATATATTAATACTCCAAGTTGTAATTTTCCTACCTCATCTTACGATGATGACGATGCGAGAAGTTTCTCTATCCCTTGAGAGATATTATATGTACTGAAACTTCCTCCGCTGTGTTGCAATCACACCGATCACCAATTTCGAACTCCTCATCATGGAGGAACAACCTCTTGACACAATTTAGAAACGGAAGTCGGACAAATATAAAGTTAGTGTTTGAGAATTGTTCCAAACCAAGTGAGTCCGAGGATGAATGTGAGTGTGATGTGCCCGATTGTGATGATTCTCAAACGACGTTTTTCAATCCTCTCTTCGATGATTCTCCTCTAGTGATGACGAGTCAAGTCATGAGGAGGTTATACACATAATGAGTTTTAAAACTTATTCGAACCCTCTTTTTGATCTTGACGAGGAAATCATTTCTAGTGAGTTTAATCCGATTCATAATGAAAACCTCGATTCTACTCCGAAAAATGATTGTTTTGATACTGAATCAATACTCGATCATGTTACTTTGATAGCTTCCTCTCCCAAGATTGATCTTCTCCACCATGAGTTCACCGATGAACTCATAACAATTCCTCCAATTCCTCCAAGAATTGTTAGAGAGCACGAGGAATATATTAGTCTTATGAGGTTGCTATGCGATAATTCATCTCCCCGGCCACCAGAAAATTTTCATGCTAATCCAAATACGATCATCGAGTCTCTTCCCACATTTCCTACCCCCGTTGAGGATAGTGACTCTCTTAGGGAAGAGATCGATATATTTCCCGGTCCAGATGACTCAATACCACCGGGTATTGAGAGTGATGATGATGTGGTGGAAGGCATCCCAGTGGATGTGCCTAATATTTTGCCCACCCATCCCACCCTTCTTATGGATTTTGACTTCATTCCTTCTCGTAATGATCTCAGATCCGATCTTGATGGTTCTTCTCCTTTCGGAGATAGAAACAAGATTTACGATCCGGGGATATGCATTGAAGTCGAATCCACGAGATTTCTTGCTACTCTTTCTCCCGTGATTGATTCTTTATTTCTATTTTCATCTGAAAATAAAGACAAAGTTTACAATCACGGTGTTCTTACTTCAAAGGAGAAATCTCCTCCTTCTTCATCACATCGGGGCTTTAAAGCTTCCAAGCCTTTTCATCATAAAAGCCCGATGTTGATTCATGGAGCGAACAATCCTAATTTGGGTGTTCGTCATCCCTATTTTTATCCCCCTTGACAAAGCTTAAGTATGGGGGGATCAGGTCAAGCTAAGTGACCTTAAACAAGCGCTTCATGGGTGGCAACCCATGCTTATCCCTTAGTAGTAGTAATGAATAAGTGTTTTTTGTTGTGTGAAAGGCTCGCCTATTTCTTTCTCAGGTTTCGTGTTTTGTTTTGTATGTCCAGGATTGCCCGGATTTTTGAAGCCTCTCGTGCTCGCGGTTTTTTTCCTTCGATTACTCGAGCTTCAAATCCTCAGCTTCATTTTGGGAATCCAATATCCAAATCTTATCGACTAACGTTTATCTTTAAGCATACTTAATAAACGGCTTAGGATTTACGTAGAAACCCTTCTTAAAACATTGAAGACAATATTTAGTTCTAGTATGGGGGGATCTATCGATTTGATTGTGCCTGCAGCCGTTGTTTTCATGTAATCCTGTTTTTACTACCAAAATACCAAAAAAATGAAAAAAATTCAAAATTTTCAAAAATAAAATAAGTGTTTTGTCATAATTTTGACTTTCCTGCTGGGTAGAATAAGAATAAATTTTGACTCGATCGAGCGTGTTGAGCTCTAGCTTGTTCCTTAACTTTTAGACTAAGCATTCGCGGATCTTCGCGAAGAACAAAAAATGATAGAGTTAATTATGAGTTGGATGCTAAACAAGGATTATTTGGAAATCTTACAAGCTCATGTGTGTAATTTGTGGCTTTTTCTCCCATAAGCTCCTAACCAGACTAATAATACGTGCTCTTTTCGAAAACTAAACTTAAATCAACAATTTATGAAGTATGGATGATATCAATAATTTTAGTTCAAATTTTCTAAAAAGAAATTTTCTCTATATCTTGGTAATATAAAAAAATGAGAAATAATTATAAACTGTGGGCTAATAAAAGTTGACTGCATCTTGCCGGCTCACAACTGATGTTGCAGTCTTCTAAATAAGGCACATAGTAATTATCCGAGACTGATAAAAGTTTGCTGCATCTTGCCGGCTCACAACCGATGTTGCAGCCTTCTAAAAGGTCGAGGATTTCCTTAAGAATGAATAATTGTATTAAGTGTAGTAAATGTGATTTAATAAATATAGGGTAAATCTTTTTTTTCCTTAAATTTAAATATGCTTTTGAAACCTACGGACTATTTCTTTTAATTTTTCTAAATAAGCAATGTAATAGGGAAAAGCCTAAGATGTTTTATGAAACCGAAGGTCCTGAGTCCGATACTTGTTCTGTGGGGGTGTCAAAAGCCTGGTCACATAGGCAAGGTTGGATGTGCGAGAGTCGAAAGTCGCTACCTGGAGATGATCCGCCTTCAAACTTAATATTTCGGGTGGAACGTGATTGAAGCATAGAAATTTTGCAACCGTTGCTCCTGGATATAGCCCCATTCGATAATAAGCACATTCACCTAATATATAATAATTATTGGGAGTGAAAAGTTCACAAGTTACAAATATGAGTAGCGTTAGCATCTTAACTTATATTTAACGGTGATTTCGTTTTAAGCTTGGTTTGGAATAAATGAAAAATCAGGAACGATGAATTTATCCTTTTGGGGCATTTTAGGATTGAAATGTTTCTTGTTCTATGATCCCTAAAAGTTATAAAATAACGAAAGTCAAACGTGTTAGTCAGTTGCTTAAAATGAAAAGTACAAAAAATGAGAAAAAGGAAAAATACAAAAATATGTGTGTGAATAAGTGTAAATATTTAAAAATGGTCAAAACGGGGCTTTTCAAAGCTATTGATTCTTTAATTCCCCTTGATGAACACTTAGCTACTTTTCGAGGTTATTAGTCGAGGGGGATTGAGGGTCTTAGTTTTCTTAAGTGTTTACTTATAGCATTGCGTGAGGACACGACAATATCTCCCGTTTAGGGGGATTTGGTATGTGCTTCTTAACACTCTACCATTTTTATTAAAAACGGCCTTAATACCAAAAAACGTACCAAAAATACATCGTATTTGTATGTTTTGCATCTATATTGTGCAGGTAACGGATATCTATGAAAAGGACAAAAACGAAGCCAAAATGGACAAAACCGAGCACAGAATGAAAAGAGCATGAGAAGTCAAAAGGTCAAAGTCAAAAGTCAACCTTGACAAAAGTCAAAGTCAAAGGCGGAGCCGAAACCAAAAAAAAAATACTAAATGGGCCAACGACCATCTAATGGGTGGACAACGATAAGCAATTTATATTAAAGTCTTAATAAGATTATGCCCCTTTAATAATCCCAAAGACTTAGTTTGTTCGCGGCCAAACCTTAAATATGGCCCAAAACCAAATCCATTTAACTATCGTTAAAGCCCAAACCCTTTAAACTATCAACTCTGTTAGCCCACAAGGACCATTCCTGCAATAACTAAATACAACCTATGGGGCTTAAATTGCCAACTCCTAAAATTTTTATACCAACAAGGACGATGGATGCAATACTACTATACACCATGAAGGACCAAACTTGCCATTTTCTAAACCTTCAAATTGGGCGCCAAAATGCACTGTATATCTTCACACATGATGTGTGTGTCTATCACCCCTACAACATACAAACAAAGTCTTCACCCCACAACAAAACATCACCATCCTTCATAACTCACCCCAAAAAAAACCAGAATCCACCTTGGCAATCCTCAATCATCCAATTCGTCAAAGAATGAAGAAAAAGATGACGGTAGGGTGAGATCATTTGTTTGGGCAGAAGAAAACATGGAGGGCTTTAATGAGTTCTTGACCTTACTCACACAACAAACACACCCTTTGACTGTCTCAGTAAAGAAATATACAAAAAAGGGACTCAAGACCTAGACTTCTAGTATAAGTAGTTCTTTGTAAGCCTTTGGGCAAGACAATTTTTTTAGTTCAGTTTTACAGCTTATTTTACTTATGCAATTTAATATTCAAGTCTTGTAATCATTTTAAAAGTTAATGAAAATTTAAAGTGTTTTATGTTCTATAATTTGTTTATTAAGTTCGAATTTCATTGTTGTTGAAAGTGTTTTACAAGTTCTTTCCCTAATTTTGAATCTCATACAAGCTGTTTTACACTTAAACCACTATGCTCTTATAGCTTTTAGTTGTGTAAGAAAAATATTCAAAATTATCATCAAAAATCTGCCAAAATCATGGAGCATGGTAAATATTGGATGGCCATGGGTTAGTGCTTATGTGGATAAGGTATAGGTTGTTGGTGAACTGATTTGGGGGTTTAATCTCAGTCACAAAAAGCTTGGACTCATGTAAGTTTGCCATTTTTAGTTTTATCTCATATAGCTTATTTGCTTATTATTGGCTTATTAGTGCTTATGTTCTGCTTCTACTTGTTTAGTTGTGCTTGTGTATCATTTTTCTTTCTTAAAATATAAGTTCATAGTTTAAAATCATAGGTTTAAGTATTTCTTAAAAAACTATCAAAAAAAAAAAAATTAAAAAAATAATAGCATAGTGTTTAATCTTGTTATTCTTGCTTAGTTGTTTGTTTAAAGTTGCTTATTAGTCTTATTATAAGTTGTTAATCATCTGGTATCATAAGTTTGTGGGTTAAATCTAAGTTTATTAAGTTTAAAAATTGCTAAAAAAGGTTTAAAGGGGTGTTTGGTTTGTCTGATATTGCATGTCAAAGTGGGTCAAACTGGTTGAATACCCTTGGGTCACTTTTGTTAAACTTTAAATCTTCATTTTAACTAGTTAGTTTGCATGTTTAGTTTAAAAATCTCATAATCCATCTTTTTCATAAGTGTTGTTTAATATGTGAGAATTGTGGCTGTGAATCATGTTCTTGTTGTTTGATCTTGGCATATTTGTGTTAGTGTAGTGTTTTGTGTTTGTGCAAGTGTTAAAAGTAAGTAGAAACCATAGGCTTAGGGTCTGCAAATTTGTGTTGTATTTTGCATAGTAGTTTGAAAAATTGATAAGTGTTTGTCTGTCTTGTATCAGCCTTTTCTTCAAGCCTTTTCATTGCTTATTTGTCTTTCAAAATACTTGTTCTTTGTTTCTATGTGTTTATTGGTGGTTTTAATGTGTTGTGTAGAAGCAATTTGGGGAGGTTAGCTTTATCCATTAAGCATTGAAAAAAGCCTCCTCCAGAAGCCTTTTTGATGTTTTCATATGTGAAATTCAGATAGTTTTAGTGAACTTATTTGCTGCTTATATTTTAGAGTTAAAAAACCATGTTTGTAAAGTTGTAATTTATAGCTTTATTTACAAGTTTGTTAACTAACTTTTCATATCTAAAAGAAAAAAAGAGCATAGCAAAAATGCCATGGGATTCGAAACCCTATGACTTTTGATCTGGGGCCTAGTGAGAGTTATATATAGAACCATTGGCACCAGTGGTGCTATTGTCATGGGCCTACACATTTAAATCCTCATACACATTTGGTTTACTATCTGATTTTCAATGCGTAGTTATATCTAGCTTATTTGAAGTTTTTGTTATGTAGTTCTGTGTGCTTATTAACTTTCCTTGCATCTTTGATAAGTTTTTGACTTTCTGTGATTTTTTTTTCAGATTTTTCCATCTTTATTTGTTACTTTTTATTAATTTTCGTAGCTCAAAATTTTGAAAAGTCATTTAAAAATAGCAAATTAATTTAGAAAAATTCAAAAAAATAGTTTTTAGTTTTAGAATAAATATTTTGAGGTTTACAAGTTTTAAGATCATTTTTATCACTTTTAGATTTTAATTTTAATTTTTTGCTTTTTAAATTAATTTTAGAAAATAGTTTTTAATTATAAAAAGCATTGAAAATATTTTTCTGTGTTTTTATCACATTTTAGACTTTTCTAAAGTAGAAAATCATTTTTTGGAATTTTTAGATATTAATTTGTCATTTTCTAGAATTTTAAATAGATTAAATAGGTTTTTAATTCTTAGAAAATTATTAAAAAGTCAAAAAAATATTATTTTTTTTAGAAAATTTTCTTTTATCATTTTAGAGGTTTAGAAACTATGATTTCATTTTTAGGGCTAAAATTTAAATTAGTTGATAATTTAGACGCGTTTTTAGGATTCCCGGTTTGCATTTTTAGTTTAAATTTGTGATGCCTTAATTGTTTTTAGTTAATTGCATTAATATTCCCGTAGAGTTAGAAAACAAATCAAATCTTTGTCATTCAAACATCAAATATCAAACTGACAAACGACTTTCCATTGCACTCCTCGTTGGGAGAACGACCCGGGTAGGTTTTTAGGGTTTTGCTTTGGATAAAAGTAAAATCTTTTGAAAGCCTCACGGAATACTTACTTATCTCTATTATTATTGATTTTTATCCTTATTATTTTATATTTATATTATATATATTGTATTTATATATGTACTAAAGGATTTGAATCAATTTTTTGCGCCGTTGCCGGGGAGGAGTGTATACGATTGTCGTTTCAACGTTTGATAATTAGTGCTTTGAAGATATTTCCATGTGAAGTTATTTTCTTTATAAAAATAAAAAAATAAAAAAATATTTTTCATTTCTTTTTAAAGAAAAATCAAAAAAATATAAAAAACATTGTCCTTAAATAAGAATAAAAATCATTATCAATATAATGCTCTCAACTAGAGCATTATCATAATAAGTTCCCAAACAAAAGATTAAAACTTGCCTTTGTGTCACTTGTTAAGTACGACTCACCTTTAATAGATTAACAAACTATAAGAGGGTTATAAGGAGGGTTGTTCCGAGGAACTACGACCCGAAAGGAGAAGGTTCTTAATAGCTTCGCGCTTTCCTGCTCCTCCGCTCCTTTGTGCGTTTTTCTTTTACAGAGCTACCATGAAGCAAGTTAATTATCGGTTTAAGTTAGTCGATCTCATTTTGTCCTTTAATAAAATATGTTGTTTAAAAAAATTGAAAAACCAAAAATAATCTCCTTTAACCTCTTTGACATTTAATTCTTTTTCTTATCCTCTATTTGTTTAATTCTAATGTCGACATTCGAGCCACGAGAATGTTTTTGGTGTGGGGGTCCGATATACGGTATCGTTTGTCAACAATGTAATTGTGAAAGGTGTGGAGATAAACTTCAAATTGAATTTTGTTCGACATGCAATTCTGGAGCTGAAAATTCATTTGCTTATGATCCAAATCCGAATTCTTTCGACGATTCTCAAAATATTTCCGACTACCCCACACACTATGAACCAATCTTGTGTGATTTTTACGGGAACGATGCTCGTTATGGTCACTATTATACACCGCAAGTTCCAAACCCGGAACCATGCTACAATCAAAACTATGATGAGTTCCCACAAACTTTACCAAGTTTTCAACAACAAAGTCTTTGTTGTTAAAATTGTGGGGGTCCTCATGCGACTTTTGAATGTCAACCGATGAATCAAAATTTTCACGATTCCAATTCTTCCGGTTTTGACCAAATTCAACCCTTGTAATTTCCCATCATTCATCAACCTCCTCAAGAAACAAGTGAGAAAATTTTGCAAGCTAAAGAAGACTTAATGATTTCTATTGAAACCTTTTTAAAGAAATTTAATCGTATTTCTTTTAGGGAAACACCAAAGGTTTTATTGCAAGCTTGGGATAATTTTTTTGAAATTAAGCATGCTCAATCCGAGGAGGTACAAGAATTGCTTAGCAAACTTCTTCAAGATTTGCAAAGTATAAACGAGGAGTTGGCAAAATATATTAATACTCCAAGTTGTAATTTGCCTACCTCATCTTACGATGATGACGATGACGAGGAAAGTTTTATCCCCTTGAGAGATATTATTATGTCCGAACTTCCTCCGTGTGTTGCAATCACACCCGACTCACCAATTACGGACTCCCACATAATGGAGGACAAATATCTTGACACAATTCCAGAAACGGAATCAGACGAATTCATAAAGTCTAGTGTTGAGAAACTTGTCCAAAACCCAAGTGAGTCCGAGGATGAATGTGAGTGTGATGTGCCCGATTGTGATGATTCTCAAACGACGTTTTTCAATCCTTTCTTCGACGGTTCTTCCTCTAGTGCTGACGAGTCAAGTCATGAGGAGGTTATACACATAATGAGTTTTAAAACTTATTTGAACCCTCTTTTTTATCTTGACGGGGAAATCATTTCTAGTGAGTTTAATCTGATTCATAATGAAGACCTCGATTCTACTCTAAAAAATGATTGTTTTGATACCGAATCAGTACTCGATCATGATACTTTGATAGCTTCCTCTCCCAATATTGATCCTCTCCACCATGAGTTCGCCGGTGAACTCATAACAATTCCTCCAATTCCTCCAAGAATAAGTGTTTTTTGATGTGTGAAAGGCTCGCCTCTTTCTTTCTCGTATTTCGTGTTTTGTTTTGTATGTCCAGGATTGCCCAAATTTTTGAAGCCTCTTGTGCTCACGGTTTTTGTCCTTCGATCACTCGAGCTTCAAATCGTCAGCTTCATTTTGGGAATCCAATATCCAAATCTTATCGACTAACGTTTATCTTTAAGCATACTTAATAAACGGCTTAGGATTAACGTAGAAACCCTTCTTAAAACATTGAACGGACAAAAAAAACAAACACGCACATAAAAAAAAAACGAAAAGAATAAAAAAAAAAAGAAAAAAAAAAAAAAAAAAAAAAAAACAAAAAAAAAAAAAAAAAAAAACGAAAAAAAAAAAAAAAAAAACAAGTACGAAAAAAAAAAAAAAAAAAAAAAACGACCACGAAAAAAAAAAAAAAAAACGAAAGACACTATTCCGGCAACGGAATCGGACGAAGTAATAAAGTCTAGTGTCGAGAACCTTGTCCAAATCCCAAGTGAGTCCGAGGGTATTCCTGACAAAATGTGTGATGTGCCTTTTCGTGATAATTCTCCGCCTCTTGACATTTCAAAAGATCAATTTGAGGGTTTCTCCGATTCTAACGATGATTCTACTTCGATTGATGACGATTCTTTCTCTATTGACGACATCGATTATGTTGAGGCATCACCTCCCGATTCTGAGCCCGTCAGCTTAGAGGTGGTGGAGATTGTTATCCTGGAAGTTGGAGGGATTGATACTGATATTCTTCTAACAATCAAAGACGATATTCTTCGTAAAAAATTGTTGAATGTCAATCTTCTTATTGCTAAGATCGAGCAAAAAAGATAATCCCACTCCTCTTTCCGATTTTGTGACCAAGTCTTCCTCCACATCTCTTAACTTTTTCTTGGAGGAGACTAACACCTTTGATAATTCTTTACCCGAATATGAAACTTTTTGCTTTAATCTGGAAGAGATTAGTAGTGGCAGCCCCACTTCTTATTTGGATTTATCTCTTCCAGATTATGAAGCATTCTTTTGTGATAGTGAGCCCGATTCGGGAAATTTCACTATGGATGTGGTGGAGGATATTTTTGATAATCCAACAAGAGAACCAAGAGTTCATGTGCCTAATGTTTTACCCACCCATCCCACCCTTCAACTGGATTCGGATTTCACTCTTTTCTAGTGAATCCTCGATCCGACCGTGTAATTTTTTTCCTTCCGAACTAGAACAAGATTTTCGATCCAGGATATTCATTAGAATCCAATCCAAGAAGATTTCATCACCTGATAAAATTTTCTATCTCGATTCATCCGTGATCCTCCTTTTCCCCAGTATTGCAACTTGCTTTCATTTTCATCCGAAAATGAGGCAAAGTTTTGGTATTCTTGCTGCAGGTGATGAAAATCTCCACATCTCCTATCTCATCGGGGCTTAAAGCTTTCAACTCATTTCTTAAAAGCCCGAGAATATTTCTGAAGGGGACATTCCTATCTTGGAATTGTTCAGTTTCTCCATTTCCTATCCTCCATGACCGGCTCAAGAATGGGGGGATCAGTCAGCTCAATTCAGACTCGTTAACACAATAAGCGCTTGTGGGTGGCAACCCAAGGCATAATCCTTAATTAATAATAGTAATGAATAAGTGTGTTGTGTGAGAGGCTCGCCTCTTCCATTTTCCTTGTTTTGTGGTTTTGTGTTGTATGTCCAGGATTGCCCGGATTTTAAAGCCTCTCGTGCTCATGGTTTTGTCCTTCGTTCACAATAATCGAGCATTATCCTCCTCTTCATTATGGATCAAAATATCCTAAAATCTTATCGACTAACGTTTTATCTTTTTGCATATTTAAAAAACGCCTTAGATTTTACTAGAGACCCTTCTACAATTTAAGGACAATGTTTTCGGATGTCAAGTATGGGGGGATTTATCGATTTGATTGTCCCAAAGCAGTCTTGTTTTCCACGTAATCCCGTTTTTTTTACCACCAAAATTTTTAAAAGAAATATTTTGAAAAAAATGAAAAAATTTAAAAATTTTCAAAAACAAAATAAGTGTTTTGTCACAATTTTGAATTTCCTGCTGGGTAGAATAAGAATAAATTTTGACTCGATCGAGCGTGTTGAGCTCTAGCTTGTTCCTTAACTTTTAGACTAAGCATTCGCGGATCTTTGCGAAGAACGAAAAATGAAAGAGTTAATTATGAGTTGGATGCTAAACAAGAATTATTTGGAAATCTTAAGAGCTCATGTGTGTAATTTGTTGCTTTTTCTCCCATAAGCTCCTAACCAGACTAATAATAAGTGCTCTTTTCGAAAACTAAACTTAAATCAACAATTTTTGAAGTATGCAAGATATCAATAATTTTAGTTCAAATTTATACTTAAATTTTCTAAAAAGAAATTTTCTCTATATCTTGGTAATATATAAAAATGAAAAAAATGAAAAAAAATGAAAAAAAAGTAAAAAAATGAGAAATAATTATAAATTGTGGGCTAATAAAAGTTTACTGCATCTTGCCGGCTCACAACCGATGTTGCAGCCTTCTAAAAGGTCGAGGATTTCCTTAAGAATGAATAATTTTATTAAGTGTAGTAAATGTGATTTAATAAATATAGGGAAAATCTCTTTTTCTTAAATTTAAATATGCTTTTGAAATAAGACTATTTCATTTTAAGTTTTTCTAAATAAGCAATGTATATACGGGAAGCCTAAGAGTTTTTAAACCGAAGGTCCGTGAGTCCCGATACAAGTCTCTGTGGGGTGTTAAAAGCATGGTCACTTAGCCGCAAGGTTGGGATGTGCCGAGACGAAAGTCGCTACATGGGATGATCTTGCCTTCAAACTCATTATTCTCGGGTGGAACGTGAAGCATAGAAATTTTGCAAATTGATCCATGGTTGAAATTTGAAATAAGCACATTCGCCTAATATATAATAGGGTGAAGTCTAAAAATACGTAATAAACTTGTTCAAAAAACACGAAATACGTAACAAACTAAATCTATTACTAGTATTGACAATATTCATTCAAATTTTCTACAAAGTAGATAATGTTATCGGCTGGTAACAAGTTATCCAGTTACAACCTCCACATGGCATATTTATTATGTTTGACACTTTGAACCCTAATAATCACAAAGGAGACAATTGGAGTTGCTTGAAATGTTATAAGGTATATTACATTCTAAATCTTTGTTTAATTGTTCAGATCTTTAATTTCCCTAATTTTTAAAGCATCAATTTGAAACCTTAATTTTCAATTTCAGGTAATTCCATGGCTATTTTTACTCTTAACTTGTATCACGATGGGGTTTTTGTTCCAAACCCACTTAAGTACATGGAAGGAGGGTTTAAAGTTGTTAATGATATCCAGTTTAAAGATATGCGTATTGGTGACCTTTTCAAGGTTGTTACACGGTTAGTGCTTAATCCCCCTAAAGGTTTGTACTATTGTCTACATGGTGCAACGTTGACTAGAGGTATTAGGCCACTAAAAACAGAAAAGGATATGGAAGCATTTATTAAAATAGGCTTTGAAAATGTATTTAAGGTTGAATTGTATACTAAGTGTTATGATTATGATGTTATGGGATACACTAATAATGATAATCTTCATAGGATTAATGAGAACATAGATGAACCTGATGATGTGGGTGAGGAATATGATGAGGATCCCGAGAACATAGATTTACATGTAGAAGGGAAACAAGATGTAGTGTTTGAGAAGTTGACTATTGATGACCCTTTCTTAACAAAAATGGTAGGTAAGGGTAATTTCATAGGAAGTAGAGACGATCCTATACCCCCATTAAGTGGTAAATACATCCTTGAAGAAAATGATCCTAATGATAATCTTATAGATGCTGAGTATAAGATCAAAAAGGGTGTTAGGTATCCTTCCTATAACCCTGAAACAGCTTGGGATGAGTTTCAACCAATACTTGGCATGAAATTTGAAAATCCACTACAGTTAAAAAATGCACTAGTTGATTATGGTGTCAAACATAGATACCAGTTGTGGTTTTATAGGAGTGAAAATAAGTCTTTACTTGTATATTGTGGTAGAGATATAGAGTTCGGTAGATGTGCTGGTAGGAGAGGAATGAATAAGAAGAAAAAAGCTGTAGCAGAGGGTGAAAGGGTGAAAGGAAAGAAAGTTTCAGATGCTAGTGATAAGGTGAAAGGAAAGAAAGTTGTAGAAGATAGTCCTAACAAACCTGTGAAATGGACAAGAATGAGGGTGCTTGAACATAAAGGTCATCATTGTCCATTTAGGCTTTGGGCTAGTTGGATGAGTAGTGAAAGGTCTTTTCAGATTAAGTCATTGTACTTGAATCATAGGTGTACTAGAAACTACAACATGGGCTCATTGGTTACGTTTAGGTGGATAGCAAGACATTATGCAAGGGATATTATATTGAATTCGGGTATTTCATACAAGTTTATGAGGGAAGATATAAGAGATAAGTATATGGTTGATGTCAGTCTAGGACAATGTAAGAGAGCAAAGCAATGTGCCTTGTATGAACATGATGGAGGCCTTATTGAACACTATGGGAAACTGTGGGAATTACGACAAGCAGCACTTGATTCAAATCCTGGTTCGACCTGCCACGTAGATGTAGATGTGTAGGATAATGGACAGAATCACTTTCATAGGTTGTACATGTGTTTCAAGGGTATGAAGGATGGATGGTTATCTGGGTGTAGAAAGGTGATTGGAATTGATGGTTGCTTTATAACACACGTGTGTAAAGGTGAGTTGTTGACTGCCATGGGAAGGGACGCGAACAATCAAATGTATCCGATAACATGGGCGATAGTTGATGTTGAAAACACAAACAATTGGTGTTGGTTTTTATCTTTATTGGTTGATGGTCTACAACTAGAGGAAGGGCTTGGATTGACTATAATTTCAGATTCTCACATGGTAACTTCTATTTCTTTTATCAATTTAACCCATCTCATCCTTTGTATCACAATGGGTAACTGTTTTGTATTTTTGTAGGGTTTAATTGAAGCAGTGAAGACATGGTTGCCACAAGCTGAACACAGACACTGCACACGTCATCTGTATGCAAATTTTAAAAAGAAATGCACTGGTCTACACTATAAAAGGTTGTTTTGGGGTGAAGCTACATCTACCATTGAGCAAGATTTCACAAGTAAGATGAGAGAGATAAGAGCTATGGATAAGGGGGCTTATGCATTCTTAATGGAAAGAGATCCTACAACCTGGTGTCAGGCTTATTTCCAAACAGCTACAAGTTACGCTTCTTTTGAGAATGGAATATTAAAGTCCTTCAATGCTCAAATACTTTCTGCTAGAGGTAAGCCCATAATCACTATGCTTGAGGACATTAGAGTATATATTATGCAAAGAATTTAGCATATGAGTAAGAAAGCTTCTGCATGTGATGACATAATAACACCATCCATTAGAAACCATTTAGAAGTATTGAAAGATAAACAAAGGAAGTGGACTATTTTTCCTAGTGGGTACCAAGTAGTTAAAGTCGGAAAGAGGGATGAGGCATATGGTGTTAATCTGGTAAGTAGGGAATGTGGCTGAAGGTTATGGAACTTAAGTGGGGTACCCTGTATACATGATGTTGCAACATTCATGCATTTTAAGTTAAATCCAGATATTAGGGTTAGTAGTTGGTATTCTTAGTCTAAATGGTTTGATGCATATCAGTTTTCCATAAAACCAGTTTATGGGTCTAAGATGTGGTAGTCAACCATTAACACACCACCACTTCCACCAATTATAAAGACAATGCCTGGGAGGCTTAGGAAGAACAGGATCAAGCACCCTAGTGAGCTAGATAATCAGCATCATGTTAGTAGAGTTGGAAGGGTCATGACTTGTCAAAAGTGTTGGAGGCCAGGTCATAACAAGAGTTCTTGTACTAATCCTAGAAGAGATAAACCATAGGAAACTGATATACCACCAAGACCACAAAAAAGTTGTGTATACACCACAAGTAAGAACAAGAGAGGTGGTATTAGTATCAATGATGTTTTCAAAACACAAAAAGAAGTAGGGGAAAGCAGTAAGAGAGGTAGAGGGACTGTAAGCAAGAGGGGTAAGGGTTATGCTAGGGGTTCTAGAACAATAGGTAGTGGGACAGCAAGCAACAGGGGTAGGGGTTGTGCTAGGAGTTTTGGAACAATGGGTAGAGGGACTGCAAGAAAGAGGGGTAGGGGTTATGCTAGGGGTTCTGGAACAATAGGTAGGGGTTCTGGAACAATGGGTAGGGGTTCTACAAAGGGTTCTGCAACAGTAGGTAGGGGTTTTACAAGAGGTGGGCATGTTGGGTCTACTGCCATGGGTTCTCACAGCAAGAGGGGTGGGACTGCAAAGAAAGGATTTGATGATAGAAATAATACAGAGGTAACATACTTTCTTATAAATATTGAACATGTAGGACTGTTAGGAAATTTGTAATACAAAAGTATTAAACTTTGGTAATATTAAATTGCTAGGAAAATTAAATCATCAAAGATAAAGATGCTATGCATGAGGTGATGCAAGAGGTGATGGATGAGGAGGAAAGGCTTCATGCAGAGAATGAACAAAGGCTTGATTCAGAGAGGGAACATAATGGAAGAATTTACCAAGACTGGGACCAAGTTTCACAAGATGAACTCGTCAAAGGACCTACACTTAGTATACTAGAAGCAGTTGATGAAGCAATTCAAGAACACAATGATGGTCTTCCTTTAATCTCAGAAGGTCAATTTCACAGCCTGAACCAAGCTAGTGGTAACTCTGAACACCCAATTTCACAGCCTGCACCAACCCTTTTGGAAACTACTACTGAAGAAAGTCACACCCCAAGGGCACCAAGACCAAGACTTCAGATCATGCCAAGGGGTAAATAAAAAAGGATTGCCAAGAAGAGGAAGTTTAACTATCCTGCAGATGGTACTTGTAAGACTCCAGACAAACCCTTCAGTCTCTAAATGTATCTGTGACTTTGTTTCACTACTTTTGTATCAAAACTTCTTGTGGTTCTGTATTAAAATTGATAGATATGTGTGCAAAACATAGCACAGCTTTTGTAACAACCCTAGTGCTTGTAAACACTTAATCTTTTTTATCTATCTATGCAATTTTAATGCTATTGTGTTTAGTCAAATGTCAAGTGTCAAGTGCTAATACATATTCATACATTCAGAAGTGCTAATACATAGTTCATACATCCAAAAGCGCTAACAGCCTAACATTACACTAACATGGAAACTTCAAAGAACAACTAACAACAACAACAACATTACACATAAAAGAAACAATAGGAATGTAGAAATCTTCCTCTAACGACCCACATCTGATTTTGCTTTTTTAAGTTCATCAACCATGTTTGAATTTGCTTCTAGTTCTTCTTCCAAAGCTGTAATCTTTTGTTGACTTTCAATCTCCCTCTCATGTTGATTGACCTCATGTTCAAACAAGTCTCTTTGATTTTGATTCATACTCACATACATCTCGTACAATGCGATTTTATACCAATCACCATACAACTCTTCATCAATCCAATAAAAATCATCACACCTTTGATAAGAAGACTAACAAAAAGAAAGTAATAAATTTATAAAATATAGGCAAAATAACATACTTTATAACACAAACGAAACTACAAATACCGATGGTCTTGGGTAAACAAGAAAACGACACCCCGGATTTCTCTGAGTCCATGATACACGTCTAGCCAAACGAATGTTGCATTTGCAATAAGTTGGGAGAACTCGATTACGTGATCGATTGCCACTGTGGAAAGAAGAAGAAGCCATTGCAATGTAATTAGGGTTAGGGTTTCAAAGTGTGTGTTTATAGTTTGGGAGAAAATAAGTTTTGAAAGGGGTGAAATTTGTGGTGTTTAGGTAGTCAACTAACTTCATATACGGTCAAACATAAAAGATATGCCACGTAAGGTTGTAACCGGTTAACTTGTTACCAAAGGGTAACATTATCTACTTTGTTGAAAATTTGAATGAATATTGGCAATACTAGTAATAGATTTAGTTTGTTACGTATTTTTTTCTTTTTGAACAAGTTTATTACGTATTTTTAGACTTTACCCTAAATGTTTTTGGTTTTTTTTGTTCTTGATAACACAAGATACATTTATATGGGGTAGTAAAATTCTAATATAGGTTAGTGGTGGGTGTTAATTTTTGGGTTTGTGAAGATGGTCAGAGGTTGTGAAAGTGGCGATGAAGATGAAGAATTGTACTGGATACACGTCTAGCCAAACGAATGTTGCATTTGCAATAAGTTGGGAGAACTCGATTACGTGATCGATTGCCACTGTGGAAAGAAGAAGAAGCCATTGCAATGTAATTAGGGTTAGGGTTTCAAAGTGTGTGTTTATAGTTTGGGAGAAAATAAGTTTTGAAAGGGGTGAAATTTGTGGTGTTTAGGTAGTCAACTAACTTCATATACGGTCAAACATAAAAGATATGCCACGTAAGGTTGTAACCGGTTAACTTGTTACCAAAGGGTAACATTATCTACTTTGTTGAAAATTTGAATGAATATTGGCAATACTAGTAATAGATTTAGTTTGTTACGTATTTTTTTCTTTTTGAACAAGTTTATTACGTATTTTTAGACTTTACCCTATATAATAATTGTCGGGAGTAAAAAGTTCACAAGTTACAAATATGAGTAGTGTTAGCATCTTAACTTATATTTAACGGTGATTTCGTTTTAAGCTTGGTTTGGAATAAGTGAAAAATCGGGAATGATGAATTTATCCTTTTTGGGGCATTTTAGGATTGAAATGTTTCTTGTTCTATGATCCCTAAAAGTTATAAAATAATGAAAGTCAAACGTGTTAGTCAGTTGCTTAAAATGAAAAGTACAAAAAAAGAGAAAAAAGAAAAATACAAAAACATGTGTGTGAATAAGTGTAAATATTTAAAAATGGTCAAAACGGGGCTTTTCAAAGCTATTGATTCTTTAATTCCCCTTGATGAACACTTAGCTACCTTTCGAGGTTATTAGTCGAGGGGGATTGAGGGTCTTAGTTTTCTTAAGTGTTTACTTATAGCATTGTGTGAGGACACAGCAATATCTTAGTATGGGGGATTTTGGTATGTGCTTAATTACACATACCATTTTCTATTAAAAACGGACTTAAATAACCAAAAACGTACCAAAAATACATCGTATTTGTATGTTTTGCATCTATATTGTGCAGGTAACGGATATCTATGAAAAGGACAAAAACGAAGCCAAAACGGACAAAACCGAGCACGGAATAGAAAGAGCGTGAGAAGTCAAAAGGTCAAAGTCAAAAGTCAACCAAAAAGTCAACCCTGACAAAAGTCAAAGTCAAAGGCGGAGCCGAAACTGAAAAAAATACTTAATGGGCCAACCCGCACCCATCTAATGGGTCGGGACAACCCATTAAGCATTTATATTAAAGTCTTATAAGACTTAAGCCTTATAATCACCCAAAACTTTTTTTGTTACTCGGCCGAAAACCCTTAAATATGGCCCAAAACCAAATCCATTTAACCATCGTTAAAGCCCAAACCCTTTAAACTATCAACTCTATTAGCCCACAAGGACCATTCCTGCAATAACTAAATACAACCTAAGGGGCTTAAATTGCCAACTCCTAAAATTTTTATACCAACAAGGACGATGGATGCAATACTACTATACACCATGAAGGACCAAACTTGCCATTTTCTAAACCTTCAAATTGGGAGCCAAAATGCACTGTATATCTTCACACACGATGTGTGTGTCTGTCACCCCTGCAACATACAAACAACGTCTTCACCCTACAACAAAACATCACCATCCTTCATAACTCACCCCATAAACAGCCAAAATCTACATTGGCAATCCACAATCATCCAATTCGTCAAAGAATGAAGACAAAGATTGAAGGGTCGAGATCGTTTGACTTGGGGCCAAAGAAAAATAGAGGGCTTTGATGAGTTCTTGACCTCACTCACACAACAAACACACCCTTTGACTGTCTCAGTAAAGAAACACACATAAAAGGGACTCAAGAACTAGACTTCTAGTATAAGTAGTTCTTTGTTAGCCTTTGGGCAGAGGAGCTTTTTTTAGTTCAGTTTTACAGCTTATTTTACTTATGCAATTTAATATTCAAGTCTTGTAATCATTTTAAAAGTTAATGAAAATTTAAAGTGTTTTATGTTCTAAAAATCTTGTTTACTTAAGTTCGAATTTCATTGTTGTTTGAAAGTGTTTTACAAAGTTCTTTCCTGCATTTTGAAAACTCATACAAGCTGTTTACACTTAAACCACTATAGCTCCTTCATAGCTTTTAGTTGTTTAAGAAACTAAGTTTTCATTTTAGGGCTAAAATTTAAATTAGTTGATAATTTAGACGCGTTTTTAGGATTCCCGGTTTGCATTTTTTGTTTAAATTTGTGCTGCCTTAATTGTTTTTAGTTAATTGCATTAATTTTCCTGTAGTGTTAGAAAACAAATCAAAATCCTTGTCATTCAAACATCAAATATCAAACCGACAAACGACTTTCCAT
This sequence comes from Tanacetum coccineum, assembly GCA_026074375.1. Lineage (NCBI taxonomy): Eukaryota > Viridiplantae > Streptophyta > Magnoliopsida > Asterales > Asteraceae > Tanacetum > Tanacetum coccineum. The sequence goes on along the minus strand of BQNB010063909.1, from coordinate 11,241 downwards.
TGCATGCCTCTTTGGGAGAACGACCCGAGTAGGTTTTTAGGATTTTGCTTTGGATAAAAGTGAAATCTTTTGAAAGCCTCACGGAATATTTACTTATCTCTATTATTATTTATTTTTATCCTTATTATTATATATTTATATTATGTATATTAATTATATATATTGTATTTATATATGTACTAAAGGATTTGAATCACACATAAGTTGATAATCATCTGGTAGCAATAATATTGTGGGTTAAATCTAAGTTTTATTAATTTACAATTGCTAAAAAAAGTTTAAAGGGTTGTTTGTTTGTCTGATATTGCAAGTCAAATGTCAACCTGTTGAATACCTTGGGTCTCTTTTTGTTAAACTTTAAATCTTCATTTTAACTAGTTAGTTTGCATTTTTAGTTTAAAAATCTCATAATCCCAATCTTTCATAAGTGTTGTTGAATCTGTGAGAATTGTGGTTTTGAATCATGTTCTTGTTGTTTGATCTTAGAGCATATTTTTGTTAGTGTATTAGGATTTGTGGTTTGTGCAAGTGGTTAAAGATTGTAAGTAAAACGCATAGGCTATAGGTCCTGCAAGTTTGTGTTGTATTTTTGCAAAGTAGTTTTGAAAAATTGATAAGATGTTTTGTCTGTCTTGTACACTTTTTCTTCCAATCCAATTCCATTGCTTATTTGTCTTTCAAAATACTTGTTCTTTGTTTCTATGTGTTTATTGGTGGTTAATGTAGTAGTATAAGCAATTTTGAGGTCTAGCTTATCCATTAAGCCATTGAAAAAGCTCCTCAAAAAGCCCTTTTTGACTGTTTTAACTATGCTGAAATTCAGCATAGTTTAGTGAACTTATTTGCTGCTTATTTTTTAGAGTTAAAAAACATTGCTTTTTAAAAGTTGTACATTTATAGCTTATTTACAAGTTTGTTAACAAACTTTTCATAAATAAAAAGAAAAAAAAGAGAATAGCAAAAAAGGCCATGGGATTCGAACCCATGACCTTTTGATCTGGGAGCATACGTAGTGAGTATTATAGAACCATTGGCACCAGTAGGGCTATCTGTCATGGCCCTACACATTTAAATCCTTATACACATTTTGGTTTCACTTCTTATTTAAATGCCGTAGCTTTTATCTAGCTTATTTGAGCTTTTTGGTTAAGTTGTGTCGTGCTTATTAACTTTCCTTGCATCTTTGATAAGTTTTTGACTTTCTGTGATTTTTTTTAGAATTTTCTAGTTTTATTTGTTATTTATTTGCATTTTTTGTGTTTAAAAATCTTAGAAAGTCATTAAAAAATAGAAATATTAATCAAAAATTTTAAAAAAAATAGTTTTTAGTTTTAGAATAAATATTTTGAGGTTTACAAGTTTTTAAGAATCATTTTTTATCACTTTTAGATTTTACTTCATTTTTAGTTTTTAAATTATATTAGAAAATAAGTTTTAGTTATAAAAAAGTAAGTGAAAATATTTTCTGAGTTTTTATCATATTTTAGACTTTTCTAAAGTACAAAATCATTTTTGAATTTGTAGGTATTAATTTGTCATTTTCTAGAATTTTAAATAGATTAAATAGGTTTTTAATTCTTAGAAAATTATTAAAAAGTCAAAAAAATATAATTATTTTTTAGGAAATTTTCTTTTATCATTTTAGAGGTTTAGAAACTAAGTTTTCATTTTAGGGCTAAAATTTAAATTAGTTGATAATTTAGACGCGTTTTTAGGATTCCCGGTTTGCATTTTTTGTTTAGATTTGTGTTGCCTTAATTGTTTTTAGTTAATTGCATTAATTTTCCCGTAGTGTTAGAAAACAAATCAAAATCTTTGTCATTCAAACATCAAATATCAAACCGACAAACGACTTTCCATTGCATGCCTCTTTGGCAGAACGACCCGGGTAGGTTTTTAGGGTTTTGCTTTGGATAAAAGTGAAATCTTTTGAAAGCCTCACGGAATACTTACTTATCTCTATTATTATTGATTTTTATCCTTATTATTATATATTTGTATTATATATATTTATTATATATATTGTATTTATATATGTAATAAAGGATTTGAATCACACCACCTCAAGCCCACCGAGATTACTCTCAAACAACCATCTCCGCTCCAAACTATCCACTAACAACCAAATAAGCATATTACATGCTCACTTTTTCTCGCTTTCAAATAAATGTCCAACCCACTCCTTTTGCAAGCAAGTCCAATGGTTTCCTGTGGCAATATAGGAATATTAGGTTCTTTGTAGTTTAAATTTTATATATGTTGTACTAATATGCTTCAAAGCATATTATTTCTACTTGATGTATGCATGCTTGTGTGTTATACACAATTATTATGTTTAATGAATGGACTTTAGTCTTATGTGTTAATTATGCACTTGTTTTCTTTTTGGTTTACACAAATATCTTGACACTTGTTAAGCATTATTAACATGTTTAAATATTTTCTTTTTATTTGCTACATGTTAAAAATGGTTGTCTTGTTCTTCTAACTTGTTTTTGTAGCAAAGTTATCATAGCTCGATTCCTTGGTGCCCTCGAACAAGGGGGGGGGTACACATCCAGATGGAGCGTTCATCCCGTCGACTTTTCAAATATTCATCGACGAAGCCTTTTTGATTCTACAAAAAGGGGGAGAAATGGAAATACAACTCACTAAATACGTGTTTAAAAATAATTTTACATTTAATGAGTTTAGATTTTGTAATCATCAAAAAGGGGGAGATTGTTGATAGAAATAATGCCTAAAACTATTATTAATATATTTTGATCTCTCTACGTTTTGATAATCACAAAATATAAAAATGATTAATGAAAAATTATTCGTAAACAAGTAATTAGTAGTAAATTTTTATTTCGAAAATTTAATCACTTAAAGTGATCCAAGCATTGATCCTCAAGTGCAAAAGAAGAATACTTCCTATCATCAAGTGAAGAAGTATTATAGCTTAGTGTGTGTCCTTGCAACCTTGTTGCAATTGTATCATATCTTGTAAATCATTTGTGTATATTGTGAAAGTGTGTATCGTAGTTGTGTATACTAAGTAGATTGTGGTGATCATTGTAAGTATAGATAGATCGGGTTGATCTAAGTAGGTAGTGTTTGATTGGTGTGATCAAAGTGGTGTTTAGTTAAAGTGAAGTTGTGAAGTGAAGAATAGTCGTGTAGTGAAGAAGAAGTAGTGTGGTAAAGCCAAGTTGTGAATTGTCGTGAAGTGGTGTGTTGTGTTGTGATATATTGGTTCTAGCTAGGATTAGAACTCGACATTTCGCTTAGTGTCGAAAATTGGTGTAAGTAAGTTGTGTACGGTTTTCTCCGCCTAAAGGGAGCTTGTTGACATAGTGAAGAAAACTCTCGAGTTTGGTGCTCGGGGAGTGGAATAGGGCGAAGAGGTGCTTCGTTACCGAACCACTATAAATCCTCGTGTTGTGGTTTAACCTTTCCATCTCTTATTTCTTATCTTGCATATTTATTTTATATTTTGTCATTACTTACTTGATTAGTTATATTATTCATATTGTGCATATTGTGAATTCACATAAAGTCAAATCTAAGTTTTTATAAACAAACATAACATTAATTTAAAAAGAGGTTAAATATTCAACCCCCCATTCTAGTTTTTCACAAATTTAAATTAAGCGATAAAAACTTACATATAGTCTTTCAGCCATGATAACGATTGATAAGGTAGGCGCCTGAATTTGATCGAAATAGTGATTTTGATCGACGAAAAAAATGTGAACTAGGTGTTTTGGTAAAAGTTTTGGTCAAAATGTGATTTTGAAGAGAAAGAAATGTGAACTATGTGTTTTGGTAAAAGTTTTGTTCAAAATATTAGCACGAATTATGATAAACTCTAAAGTAGATTTGGCGCACTGCCAAATGTGGTAGAGCAGACGCCAGTAGAGTGGTAGAGCATCCGACGTGGACAAACAAACAGAATATTACTTGAGGGGTATTCGGGTAATTTTGCTATAACTAGTGGGCCAACCCACTGATTTATGCGGCATCAAAAAGCATTTTTAATTGGACACGTGTCAACCATAAAAGTTAGTAAGCAGTAGAGCATTCGAGCATGACTAATTTGGAAATTGAAATAACTTTTGATCAAAACACGCCAAGTGGGTGTACTTCATGACCAAAACAGGAATTTTCCCTCACTAAAATGTAGTAGTCCTCATTTTGGAATACACTTCCCGAGTGATCCAAATAGGTAATTTTCGCACTGCAAAAAGCCATATACCCACGCCTGAAAATATAAATAAAATATGCACTTCAGGAAAGTGAGTACATTGCTGGCAAATAAGGAACACACAAGTTGACATTAACTTTTAACATCTTAGAACATTATCCTATAGCATACCCACGCAACAACCAAGACTTATAGAAATGCTAAAAGCTCCATTGTCATCCATTTGGACTAGCATAAGCTCCACCACCAGGTTCATGATGATTTCATTTCTTTTCTTTTTTAATTGTGTCGATCAGTGGATGGAATGTTTGTGTTTGTATGAGGTGTATGTAAATGAAAAAGAATGTAATAACTATTATATAAGTAAAGTTGGTGAATAGTTAATGAGAAAAAAATGCTAATATGATGCGACGTGGAACTTATTAAACATGAGAAGAAATCTTAACGCTATCTAAGTCTAAACTTGCATCACATAAATAAAAACAAAGATATATTTTTTTTTTGATGAAAAGGTGAAAAATATATTAATGCTAAACATAACTTATATATATTTGCACATTTCACAATTTGATTTGCACACTCAAAATGTTTATCTCTTAACATTTATACCCCTATATTATTTGGTGGAGTGTAGGGGTGAGCAACGGTCTAAAACCGAACCGGACCGGCTAAGACCGGACCGGACCGAGACCGAAATAGTCTAAAAAGCCGGACCAAGGACCGGACCGAAATGGTACAGTCCGGTCCAGGTCGGTCCGGTCCCGTCCTCGGTCTGGTCCGGTCTTATAAGGCATAATCTCGGGTTTTTGGTAGGACCGGACCGGACCGACCAGACCGAATTGGTCCAAAACACCGGACCGCGGACCGGACCGAAATACGTTCGGTCCGGTCCGGTCGAACGGTCTATATGCTCAGCCCTAGTGGAGTGTGCAATCAAGACATAAATATTAAGAGTACACATTTGTCGACAAACTAGCCTAAAATTCGCATAAAATGTGGCCCAAAGTAAAAAAAATACAAAACGGTCCCTCAACTTTTAACTATTTACGATTTTCTTACACAAAAAATCCCGTAAAAAAATTAACAAAAAAAACACGTCAAGTTTTTATTGTTCACAACTTTTTTACATTCATCGGCCCAAAAAAAAGATATCGAACCGTCCCAAAAAAAGAAAATATTCGGGAAAAAATTAACCCGTCCCAACGCAAAAAAAATTTCCCGAATCGTACAAAAAAAGGAAATATCCGGGAAAAAATTAGCAAAAAAAAAACCCAAAAATAGCCTAAAATCTGGCCCAAAGTAAAAAAAAAATACAAAACGGACCCTCACCTTTTAACTATTTATGATTTTCTTACACAAAAATTCCCGTAAAAAAATTTACAAAACCGTCCCAAAAAAAGAAAATATTCGGGAAAAAATTAGCCCGTCCCAACGCAAATTTTTTTCCCCAAATCATACAAAAAAAGAAAATATTAAAAATTAGTCCCGTCATAACGCATCAGCAAAAAAAAATCCCCCAAAATGTAAAAAAAGATTATTCGGGAAAAAATTAGCTCCGCCGCAACGCAGCGTAGTTTAATATTGCTTGTTTAGATCATTAGTGGGAGTGTTTAGATGCCGATATTATCTTTTTGAGCAATAATGTAATTGTCTTCTAAAAGACGAACTTAACAAATAGTATAAGAAGTACATAAGTACACAAACAAGGACAAAAAGTCCACACAATATAACCAACCCTCACAATACCAAGAAACAAAAGGAATCACGTGAATCGTCACATTTACCAAAATTTACCAATATTTGTTAGATTATAATAGAAAAGAACAAGACTATAAATGATATAATATACAATAAATAGTTTTAGCATAGATATTAATAAGCATAAAGAACCCGCGCGTTGCGGGCGGGGCTAATTTTTTCTCGAATATTTTATTTTTACTTTCAATTGTTTCTTTTTGTCGATGCGATATGGCGGGCTAATTTTTAATATTTTTCCTTTTTTTGTATATTCGGGGAAAAAGAAATTGCGTTGGGACGGCTAAAATTTTTTCACTAAATTTTATTTTTTTGAGACGGTTTTGTAAAATTTTTTTACGGGAACTATGAGTAAGGAACATCGTAGTAAATAGTTAAAAGGTGAGGGTTCCGTTTTGTATTTTTTTTTACTTTGGGCACATAATTTAAAGGGCTATTTTTGGTTTGTTTTTTTTTGCGTAATTTTTTTTTCCAGGGAATATTTCCTTTTTTGTCACGATTTGGGAATTTTTTTTTTTGCGTTGGGACGGTTTAATTTTTCTCGAAATTTTCATTTTTTGGTACGGTTCGATATCATTTTTTTTTTGAGCTGATTGAATGTAAAAAAATGTTGAACAAAAAAAACATGACGTTGATTTTTTTGTTAATTTTTTTTATATGATTTTTTGTGTAAGAAAATCGGTAAATAGTTAAAAAGTTGAGGGACCGTTTTTGTGATTTTTTTTTACTTAGGCCCAGATTTTGGGTCCCAGTATTAATGGCGAATTTTAGGCTAGTTTTTCGACAAAATGTGTATATAAGTAACAATTTTATTTATAGGGCTATTGTTTGGGCCACATATTAAAAGTGTTTTTCTTTTTGCTTATGAGTTTTTTTAATATAATGTTTTGTTGTACGTTTTTGTGACCATAGTTTCTAGCGTCTTGCTAGTCTCTTTTTTTTATATATATTCCATCTTTGCCGTTCAAAAAAAAAAACTCAACCAATAGTACATAAATACACAACATTATTATTTATCATTACTTAGAACTCAACCAGGACAAAAGTCCACACAACAACAAACCCTCGCAACACCAAGAAACAAAAGGAATCACGTGAATCGTCACAAAATTTACCGAAATATACCAAATTTGTTAGTATTAGGTATATTTAATGGAAGACCCACGACTATAAATGATCAATATACAATATAATAAGTTTAACATAGATATTAATGCACTAACTAGATGAATATGTAACACAAAATATTAAAATCATGTTCATGTAGGAGATCGAACCCTTTTAAGATTTTGTTTTTTTCATGCATGCACATTGCACATGGCCAGTTTATATTCAATTACTACATGTCTACTTGCGTTCCTTAATATATGTTTTAAAACTTTGTGCACATTAGAATTGCACAATTTAAAGGAGACGATAGGAGTACTATAGACAGGGTAATGTTTTAGGCAGCACCGAGGGATAAAACGAATACATGTCAAGAAAATAATACTCCAATTCTACACAATAACGAGTATATAAGACGTATAATACTAAACAAAAATACAATTTATTTAGTATTAATTAGTACATTCATGTCACAAACACACAATATACCCCATATGGCTACGTGTACTTTATGATTTTTACATCTATTATTAGAACAACAGTTTGTTCTCCAAGAACTGAAAATCAAATACAATTATTACTGAAGACTATCTAGTTTCGAGACCGATTGATGAACGTACGAACAGTGTTGCGCAAGTTACATGCATTGTCACAAGCAGTATCAAACAAAAAGAACACATGATTCTCATTTTTCGACTCCAAAAACTCCAATTTTCCATCCCATCCACTTTTTTCCATCACTTCCTTGTAAAGAAAACCCCTGTCCTTAAATGAATCATATTCAGCGACAGAAACAAAGATCCTAGAGCAGCCCAAAGCCGAGAGATTCGGGTTCTTTCCGGGGTTAAACAACGGGTCATCTAGCCCACTCTTTGATGGATTCGCGAACAACCAAAACTCATCAGTAAAACCTTTAAGTTCCTTATTTTTTCCGCATTCCAATCCAATGGGGTCATTTCCTCCAAAATAAGGGTTGAGTAGAATAAGACCTTCTAAATTTAGCTCATTAATAGGTTCTAGCCCGGCTCGAATAGCCATGTTATGGGCTATATTCGCCCCGGCACTATCTCCAATAAGAAACACTTTCTCAAAATCACCATAATCATTTAACCACGCTTCGGGCCCACTGCCCTGAGAATGGGAAGCAATCCACTTGATTGCTTCCCACGAATCGTTATATCCTACTGGAATAGGATATTCCGGAGCCAGCCTGTAGTCAATTGCAACAATGACTACATCTGACTCCGCAGTTAAAAGGTTTAGTGTAGGTTGATAAGTAGTAGACCTTGGGGAGTCGACTACAAACCCCCCACCATGATAGTAAATCAATATAGGCAATTTACGACCCGTTGTAGCATTTTTGGGAACGTAAATTCTTGCATTGAGGTTGGTTTCGGGTGAGATGACAATGTCTTTAGAATGGACTCCGGTTAAAGGATCGACACCCGATGGTAAGATAGTCGTCCCGACAAATCTTTCGCATCGACCATCGTCGTGTACTTTAAGGAAATAACGTAGTTGGATGGGAAATATGTCGGATGTTGCCAACTTTCCTGGAACAGAAGTAGAAGAAGGCATTTTTTTATGATGTTTGTTACAAAAGGATTATGGATTTGGGGAGTATTTAACAACGGAGGAATGAGCATACATCACGTGAAAAATGCTAGTTCTATATTAAAAAATAAAGAAATGCTACATTCACACCTATTTTACACATACAAATTTCACACCCATATGTGTCAAACAAATATAGGTAGTTGAAAAAAGAAAAATAAAATTTGATAGAATGTGATTTGTGTAAGTTACATGCCACATTAGCATGTGGAAGTTTTTATATGAGTTGGAGTGGATATAACATTGCTTTAAAAAAAATATTTTTTGTTTACTAGAACCCTCAAATATGTTTTATGGTAAAACATATTTTAAATTTGAGTACAGGGAGCATTACCAAGTTTTTTTTAAATTCCTTTGTTTCTTCAAGGTAACTATGACGTTAGAGAAATGGGGATTTTTACGCCATAGTTGTTGAGGCGGTTATAGAACATGGTCAACACGGCAATGTTGAATACGATGTAATATGGCCTCCATATTACGGTCCGTATAAGTACTGTGATATTGCAATGGTCTTCAGGGTTCTAGTCGTAACTAGCTTGACTCAATTGCGCCGTAATTCTTCCTGAATTTGGATCATTCGTGTGTTTCTTCATATTCCGCTCATTTCTATGTTCAATTCGCTCGATGCTCACAAATGTTCTATTATGCCAAATTGAAGAATTATGTTCTCAAAAATCGCTACATTAACGTTAAGGATTATGAGTAATAATTTAAGGAATATCGATAGAAATATGTTTATTATTGGATGTCGGGCTATCATATGAGATTCGTTGCCCACAACACGCGGTTAATCTGCTAATTAGATGTAAGTGAATGTTGGAGTTGAAGATGACGTGGTAAACCATGGACCACTAGTCATAGCCTAACGATATTGTTTGTTACGTTTTTCTGCTCACCTTGCGATTTTAGGATCCACGTGCATATAAAATCTGAATTTATGAAAACGAATATAAAACTAGTCTTGGTTCAATAAGAAGCAATTAAAGAGTTGAAACAAATTATCAGATTTTCATTTTCATGGTTGTGGTCTTTTGGGCGGCTTTTAATTATCAAGTCATTCATCTTTGAAACATAAAATTAGGGTTTGGGGCCACCCGCACAAATTAGTCAAATTTGTAAAAGAAACATGATACAAATGTTGTGTTTTGTTCGATTTTACATTTGGAATTAAATAATTAATTGTACAAATCATAAAAAAACAAATTGCCTCTCATATTTATTTGAATACATGACGGAGGATCTTAATCATTTTTAAATGATTAGTTTATAGTTGGTTTGTTATATTACAATAGTATAGTAGATTATTCGAACATTTATTAATCAAATTTATATCAAAAACCTAGTTTATATTGTAATGCCTACACTCAACAGAAATTAGATCCATATTGGTAGAAGTTTTACTGACAAAAAAAAATATCAATTATTCTAACTTTTTAATGGTATTTTTTAAAAACTGTAAATAAAAGTTTAAAATTTTAAGATTTATTGACATTTTTTATATACAAAATGTGTTTTAAAAGGCAAAAATTATACCCTCGCATTTTTTTTGTCATAATAAATAGACTTTTACCTACTTACTTCTACATACACTTTTTAATTGTTAGAGAAACACGTACAAATTTTTAGTGACACTTTTTTTAACTTTTGCCAACACTTTTTACATTTAATGACACTTTTTTTATTTTTGATAGACATTTTTTTAAGTGTCACCAAATATAAATTTTTTGACCTGTTGTTATGGGTTTGGGACACATATGGAGAAACCAAACCACCAAACTAAACTATTTAACTTTATCAACCGTCATAGAAAAATCTAATAACTTAACAAACAGGTTATTCGGTTAACCTCCCTAATAATAACACGTTATACTTTTCCACATTTGCAGGATATGTTCTCAGATTGACATTTCAACCATGCATGTCACCAAAATCCTATCATTATTGATTATTGGTGTAGACTTTGAACATGACGAGTATTCAAAAATGGGCAAGGGTAGACCAAGTGAAAACGACAATGTAACAATAGAATGAATGCTAACTTTTGAATATATACAAAGAACCTTCTATCATTTGATACGTTGAAATAATACCTCGAAAACATCCTCTTAGAAAATAAGGGATGTGGTTCTGATAACAAATAAAGGAACCGAGGTAATAGATGATCGCGCGTTGTTGTGAAATTTAATATATGATAAATTTCGCCTAATATATATTTCTAGTGTTAAAGTTACAATTTTATAATTTTCGTAAAATTGGGAAACTTAATCAAAGTTATGGTAGACATAAATTCAAAAGAAAATCTTGTAATATACCAATAATAGTTTATTATATGGTAGATGTTTAAACTGTCTATCATTTATGGTTAAACATTTGAAATGCATCAAAAAGATTTAGCAACACATTATTTTTGCATGTAAAACCCACACGTACTTCTTATGATAATCGAAAAGAACTTGATGCTTTTAACATGCGGCTACATCGTCGAAAATATAAAGAAATCTAAATATAACATGCATTCTAACTGTTAACAAAAGGTATGATATTGTCGAGCAACTTATCCATGTTTAGAGCACCAG
>BQNB010063908.1:0-35507 GCA_026074375.1 Tanacetum coccineum | reverse complement strand
TCATATACATTCCTATCCATGAGACGCTCTTAATACTTGGTTTTCGTCGGTATTTTAAATTTGGGTCAAAATCACCTCTTATGCTATGTTTCGATATATTACTCATTATTTTAAGGGCAAAGCAAATGGCAAATGAAAGAATAGTTTCTAAGGCTTATTTCCCCCTACACTTAAGTTGAACATTGTCCCCAATGTTCTATAAAAGTACCCGTAAAAACGAATAAAGGGAAACGAAAACAAGGAAAAGAAACTAGTACTCCCCTAGTTTGCTCAATAATGGAGAAGAAACATGCGATAACTGGTTAAATCGTCATCCAAGAATCATCTAATAAAACTTCCTAAGAATTTCCAAGCTTCTTCTCATCAAATATAACCTGTAATCAAAGACAAAGACAACTATACCAAGCATAAAATGTGCGATATACAAATATACAATATGAATTTAGGGTTTGACTCGATAAAGCAGTAAAGATAGGATGAGAGAATTGTCAAACTTATTGGTTTTGCAGGTTTATAACAGAAGATTTCATATTTTAAATGTTATGCAAGTTTTATTTTCAAAAATAATTAAAAACTTTAAGTTTTCTGGACCTGGGCGTTTGACGCCGTCAGGAAAATCCTGACCCCGTCACAGGTGTCGTGGTGACGGCGTCGCGTGTAAATCGTGACGCCGTCTCCACATTCTGTGAAAACAAAATTTTTGTTTTTGATGAAAAATTTCCTACACTTGATTCCATAAGTTAATTCCTATACAAATAGCTGCATAAAACCCGAGGTTTGACAATTTACTCATATGACCCAAAACTAACGCGAATTAATCTAAATAATTCATTTAACATGTTTGAATTTGGCTCAAGACCCTGATAAATTCCCCTACACTTATTATTTGCAAAATACCTTTGATTGAAATTAAGACGAGGTTAAAAACAATACAAAACATGATTACAAGATAGAGTTGAAACATGATAGAATATAATGAAAAGAATAAAACACATGACACTCCTAATGTGCGATAAAAGTAAATATTGGGTTGCCTCCCAAAAAGCGCTTTTCTTTATTAACGGGTCTTGTAGCTAGACTCGAAGTCACACGCTCTTACGTGACTTCATGAATGCTCACGTGCCCCCGAATGAGCCATTCCTTCATACTTTCATCCACTTGGTAATCGGGACCTAGGTTTAAGTAATTTTTGTACATAAATTTATTCTTTTCATAAGCATTCTTAAACCAGTTAGTTAGGTCTTTTTTACTTAGCACAAGGATGTGTGGGATCTTACTCCATGATACGTGCCCCCAATGTTTAAATCTAGGAATGGTGCGTGGCATTTGGAATGTGTAATTATCAAAGACCTTATTGAAAGACATCAATCCCTTAGCGCAATTATATTTGAGTTTAGTAATTTTTCTAAAGGGTTTGTCCATTACTACTTCAGCATTATCTATTAGGATAAATTCTCCTAAATCTTCAAATACCACAAAGTCTGTGATGTAGGTGAAGCTACCAACAAATACGTAGACATCCCTAACAACTGTAACTAAGTTCTTCCCTGTACTTTCTAATCCTTCCACCATTATAGTGTTGTAAGCTTTTCACGTGATAATGTTCATTGGTAGAAAGGGGTCAAAGTAGGCGGTAAACTTCCTAAATCCGATCATACATTGGAATGACAAGTCATCCCCATCGAAACTATTAATTGCCTTTTCTCGACGTAGCATTCCAACATTCTCATACTCAATTAACTCATTAAGCACTTCACCATCATCCGAATCATTATCTGAGTGGGGAAAGGGAGAAACAAGAGGTGTATCTACCGATTAATCATAAATTATTTCTTCATTGCATTCTTAATTCAAGTTCCTTAATTCTCTCCTCAAGGCAGAAATCCGGAGACCGGAAGATGTTGTTAATTCATTCATGGTTTTGAAGAGGAGAGAGTCAATGGTTTGCCTCATTTGTAAAAGCTTGTTTATTCGAGCCGTAAACTTAGCATGAGTAGTGACAGGTGGTTCCTGAGAAAAGGATCCTAAGGCTGATGATGGATTCGCATTCTCCATAGTGAAGAGTGGAATAGTCAATGGAAATTACGAACAAACACACAAAGAAAGGATAGACTGCGAGAAAGCTAATATGCGGAATTTAAATCTTACTTGAAATGATTCAAGCAAGTAGAACTAAGCTAAACTATGATCAAAACCTAACTATTCCCCACGCAGCGGCGCCAAAAACTTGTTGCAGTTGTCGTAAGGGACTTCTACAAGAAGTTTTACAACTCCCCTAAGGCAATGTACCTTAATCGTTGTAGTTGTAAGTAAATGTTAAGACTCGGGGTTGTTTATCGTTAAATAGGGGAAATAGTTAAGAAGGCTTGATCACGGTCTAACAGAATTCTAAGGGTTGAGAGAAGATTATTTTTGTATTTTTATATTTTATGAAAGCAGTAAATCATATGTTGAGAGGTTTGGTTTGGTTTTAGCTATTAAACTAAATAATAATCTAAGCTACTGGTGATAATAATATAATAAAATATTGTGTTTATTTAATCATGTATTACTCCCTAGATTTCTTCTCCTAGTGTTGTTGCTTTGTCACACTTGTGATGATTTATGTAATTATTTCCTAAGTCGTGAACTAATTATACGAACCCGCCGTCTATTTAATATTCCGTTAAGGCAACACACAAGTAAGGTAGTATGAAGACTATTACAAGGCCCCTAAGAGTATATTAAATGCATTTGAAATATATTAAGAGTGAATCAACCATATAAGGGGCAAGGTAGTATGAAGACTGTTACCCGATGGTATCCTTTCTACACAACCATGTTTTCCTAGACATATCAACAGCGATACAGACAAAAGCTGGTTTTCTAAGACCTAGCATGCATATTCATCACAAGAAGCAACGCCACTAAGATCTACATCCTAGGTCTTATACAATCATAAATAAACACAATAGAAGGTTTAGCCAAGCATGTTAAAGAAAAAGTAAGAACAGATAACAATCACACAACAAGACATATTGAATGATTATGATAGTCTTACTTGATTAAAACATGAATTAAAGGAAGTACAATAGGGTTTTAAGGCCTTAAAATCGTCCCTAACAGCTGCTAAACGAACTAGGGTTCGCCCCTTTCTTTTACTCTAAAGTTACACGCTTAAAACCCTAAAAACGGATTTGTATATGTAGGAAAATCGCTGTGACGGCAATCGTGACGCCGTCATGAATAGAATACTCTAGATAATGGGCTGGGTTGTGCATTCTGACACCATCGTGGATTCTTGTGACACCGTCTTGGTAAGAGTTATGACGGCGTCACGTGTAATCTGTGACGTCGTCTCCAGCCGCTGAGAACATAATCTTGAGAGATGTTGGTGTAGGTCCGTAGTCTTGTCCGTTTCTTCTCCAAATGAGCCCAAGTCACGTGTATTTCCTCCAAATGCATTCCAAATGCTAAATACCTGAAAAGGAATGATTAAGCATCTATTTTGGGCATAAATGCACAATTTAAGGGGTTAAACGACCCCGTAAAAGGGTTAAACGACCCCGAGAAAAGGTATAAAATTAACACCAGTCATCCTAATCTATCAGCTCTTAGGCTTTTAGAAGTTGACTCTAGCAAATCCAAGAATAGATTTTCAACCAAGAAAGTCAAGAATTCAGTTAACGGTCAAAAAAAATCTACTAAAGAAAACGCTTGATCCAAACACTAGTTATCATATCAAATTCAAGAAACATTAAAAATGCATAAATAAAAGAAACTTAACCTTAAGCGCACCGCTAGGATTAGTATCCGTCCTTGTTGTTTCTCTAACCCTCGACTGATGTCCCCTCCTTATCATACTCTATAACCACGCCACCGATTACAAATGCTCCTCATCAACCCCAAATGCTTCACCATCACTTTCCCCCATAATCTCTCTAGGAATCTCACCAAGCAAAGTCCTACTTACTCCAAAGTCAACACCACCACCCTTGACCTCTCCTCCACCGGCTCCAACCCAACCATCCAAACACTTTTCACATTTAGCCATAAACTTAGATCCCATCAAACTTTTGTTTTCCACTCCTCCCTCTTCTCCTCAAACTTTCTTTGACTCACTAGAAGATGTTCCCCCTAAAACAGCAAACCCTCCACCACCTAGACCATCATTTGACTCCATTGAGCGCTTAGCCAATGAACCTCCACCCCTTTCGACTACGGAACCTCCTCTTCCAACATTGCCACCACAACTTCCACCAAATCCTCCTTCAAACTTCCCACAACTTCCGCCATTAGGACCCAACAATCCTTTCCCTTTGCTAACTCATTAAATGTTTTTGAGAAAATGCCAATGGTACCAAGTTGTTGATAGACACGTTCCGGTGTTGGAAATGCTATTTCATTCTCATCACATTCCTATGACCGTCTCACCGTACTTTGCGCATAATTACTATACAAGGAAATTAAAATAGAATAAAATCATATTTCGTTAAGAATATCTTTCTCTCTTTAATGATATGGTGAATAAATAGTTGTAATTCGAAATTAATCAATGATATTAATGCTTTGTTTCTGTTGTGGCCCAGAAATTGTATGTTGTTGATAATTAATTTGCTCAAAAAAACTATTTTGCTTAGAAAACCTGTAGGTTTGACTTTTTGAAGTCAGTTGGTTCCATCGGCTATCAAAGCCGGTTCCATTCAAGGAACAGAACCGCGGACGCCGGTTCTATAGAAGGCACTTTTAGTGCTTTGGCTTCTCACTTTTCTTTTACATGTACTCCTAAAGCAAGGGGGAGCATATCTCTTTATGTCTAACATTTTTTTGTAGCATATTTGTAATGTTTAGCACCCATCAAGGGGGAGCTTTCCGTATTTACACATATCAATTCCAACTTATTGTTGGATACCTCTCCGTGACCTTTGCATCTTTTTGTTTCGACAAAAAGAGGGAGAAGGGAAGTAAAACAAACATAAGGGAAAAGGGAAGTAAAATGAATTCTAAACTTAATCCAAATACTTAAAACAAATTCATTTTAACTAATTTACTTCTATTAGATTTTATTTTTGTCATCAACAAAAAGAGGGAGATTATTAATACAAATAAACCGATAAAAATGTTTATTTTATTTTACGATCTTTTCATGTTTTGTTGATAACAATTAGTAAAATCTATATGAAAGTAAACTACTTAAACTAACACATAATTATTACTTTTCCATTTTTAGCATTACTTTGAATTACAAGTAAATTATGCAAACAATTATTTACATAATGGATAACATCATTATTTGCAGCATATCTTAGGGCAATCTTACAAGATTACACATGATCTCTCAAGATTTTGCAAATCAAAATTCGGATTTTGTTACTGTGCGCCGATTCTGTTCTGCAACAGAACCGGCAGAACCGGCCTACAGTATAGGTTTTTGGCTATAAATACCAAGTCATTTCTCATGTTTTACTTACCTCATTTCACAAGTTTCACTCACCCATTTCCTAACTAATAGAAATCCACAATAGTACAGATCATTCTCTCTATTCTTGCATAGTTTTTTTAGGCATTTTTGTAGGTAATTCTCTTTAAAGAAGAAATTACCAAACACCCCTTTGAGACGATCAAGTTCAAGAATCTTGTTTTGCATCTCCATAGCATCTTGAATATTATATTTTGGTATTTTACCAATTTGTGAATTTTATTTATAATTAAAGACAATGTTTTTATATTTTTGGTTTTTTTTTTATATGATAATATTCACAGATTCAAACACAAATGCCAAACGTAAAGATAATCGGTATCACAGCCTCCCCGGCAACGGCGCCAAAAATTGATTAATAGCTTTTTAAACTATATATATAATATAATAAAATATAAAATATATATAATCTAAAAAACAACAATAATCAATAAAACCGAGAAGTAGTATAGAATGTTCCCGGGTCGTTTATCCCCAACGAGGCTGGACTGGAGAATCGATACAGTCGGAAGATTGGAGTTTGAATGAGAGAAATGATTTGAGAGTGTGGAAAGCTAAGTTAAACAATAACAAACAAAAACGATTAAGAAAAACCTAAAAATTATGAAATTAAGCTGAAAAACGAGAGCACGAATCCCGAACAAAGGGTCAAAAACCTAAAATCTTCAAAATTAACCCTACAAATAAATTTTTACTTCTAAACTACTCTAGGGAACTAATAATGAAGAATGAAAAAGACTAGACTGAAAACGGAGGTCGTTTGACCCAAAAACGAGTCAAGACAAAATCCGTACCCGAGACCCGTTCTTTAAAAATCAAAAGTTTGAAAAATTAACCCTACGAAAGTTTTTCTATTTTTCCTACGTAATATATGACTAAAGAAAATTTTCTAAAAAAGAAAAATATTTTTTTGATAATTTTTGTATTTTTTATGAATTTTTAAAACTTTTAACTAAATTAAATTATAAAAAATACTAAACTATTTTTAAAAATTCTGAAAAAATTACTAAAATTACTTTATACTAGTACTATCCTAAGAAAAATAAGAAACCCAAATTTCGGCTTATAAATAAGCCGAAAATAAGCTCGAAGGAGCTTATAGCCAAACGGGCTAAAATGGGGTTAAATACTAAACCACTTGGGACTCTAACGTAGAAGTCCCAAGGGCGCAGCGGTAAGGCTTGGTTATAAAAAGGGGTGTATTGAGGGTAGAGGCCCGGGTTCGAGTCTTGCTCACCCGGGTTTCCCCTTATCTCCCCTTTTTTTTTACAAAAACTTTTTACACAAACTTGATAAGCTCCTTGAGCTTATCATTTTTCATAATTGCAACTTTTTGAGAAAAGCTAAAAATAAGCTAAAAAAAGGGCTTAATGTTTGACAGAAGCTTATAAGCTTAAAGGCAAAAAATGGCCTTTTTCTTTTTGAACTTTTTGGACTAATAAGCTAAAATTTGAATAAATAAGCTGAATGAATTATCTAACCTATCCTACATAAGCACTAATGAGTTAAAATCTACAACTAAATAAGCTGAAAAGGGCTTAAACTAGACAGAAAGCTTAAATAAGCTTAAGGCTTAAATGGCTAAATCTTTTTGACTGTTAACACAAAATAAGCAAGCAAAGTTGGAAAATGAGCACACACAGCTTAACACTCAAATAATATGAATCTCTAGGAACAAAAATGAGCCAATGAAATAAGCCCAATAAGCCAGAAGTTGGCTTATTCACTCAACAGTACTAACTTAAGAGTTAGTACTGCTAGGTGTGGCTTTGGACTCTAAACCCCACAATAAGCAAAGGAAGGGCACAATAAGCTATCACAGGCCACTAGCAATCCAAATAAGCAAGTAAGGACACAAAAACAGCTATTGAAAAGCACAAAATAAGTTGGAAAGAAAAATAAGCTATAAGCCAAATTTGGCTTGGGTTGCAGTCCCAAAAGGGCCTTGGGGCACCTTTGGGGCTTATTCTTAAGCCCTTTAAGTGGGACCCAATGGCTGAGCTTATACGGGCTTAAAGCACACCCTATAAGCCAGCAAAAAAATGCTAAAAAGAAAGAAAATGGTAAGCTAGATGACAGCTTAAAGAAGCTGTCAAAACAAGCTTTTGCACCAGGGGACTTTTTTTGGCAGAATTGAAAATAAGCTCTAAAAAGTTCAAAATAAGCTAAATTTCCCAAAAATCTATCTAAACTAACCTAATAAGCTTAATTCAATATGAAACAAGCAACCACAATAAGCTACAAGCTTAAATAAGCTAATTGAGCTTTTGAGCACAAGACTGTTTTGAAAAACAGTCACAAGCTACTTTTGGCTTAAAGTTAAGCCACCTAGAGGGTGTCTTAAGGTTTGGGCTTTTGAGGGCTTGTTAAAGAGCTTATAGGGTTCCTAAAAGTGTAGAAAGCTTAAGCTTCTTAGCTTAAATAAGCCAAGAAAAAGTGTTGCCAATTGGCTGCTTTGCACCAGGGGAAATGGACTAGAAAAAAGGGGGGCTTATATGACAGCTTAAAAATAAGCTGTCAAATAAGCTTAAAATCAAAAACAAAGTTAAAACAGATTGAGCATGGCTTATGAAGAGCTTATATTCAAGATTTCATTTTCTAAAAACTAATTAAAACTGCTGATTTTAGTCTTTGAAAAAGGGTTTTCTCAAAAATTGACACCAAATGTTTTTGGCAGTTTGGACTTAAGAAATCAAATGACTCAAAGCATTTTTTACAAACTTGTTTAGAACTCACAAAGGACACACTTTGACTCTAAAACTCAAATACACAAGGGCTTATTCAAATAAGCACTTTGGGCATTTCTTAAAACCAACAATTTTAAGAGACACTTAGAAAACTTGAAAAACAACTTTTGGACTTAAAAACTTTTGAAAACAGACTTAAACAAGCTTAATATCTTAAGCTAAAGTTAGCCAAATGGTCACAACCCATGACCTTGCCCTTTTTGACCCATTTTGGGCTTAACCCAAACACCCCTTTAAATCTTGAAACTGCTTTTAAAAACTGATTTAAAGAGCTTTAAGCAAGGATTTTGAAAAACAGTAGATAACAAAGGTTTGTTAAGCAAAAATAATCAAAAAGCATACACAAATAAGCACTTAAATAAGTAATATAGCAATAAGCAATTTACAAGGCAAATTTGGCAGTTTTGCATAAAAACTCAAATGAAAGATATAAAAACATTAAAGAAAGACTATAAGTTACCATAATAACTAGATTGCCTTTGGAAGGGCTTACAAGATGGGCCTATAATATTATATACTATATAACGAGACTAGGTCTTCAATCTTTTGTCTTTTTCCTCACTTCTTCTTGTTGTGTTTCCTTGTAGACACAGAATTGGGGGTGTGTTTGTTGTTACAAAAGCAAAACACACAAATACAAAGTATTTTTGGTATGTTTTTAGTCATTTAAGTTTGTTTAGAATGGAAAATGGTGAGGATTGCCAACTTGGCAATCATAAAGCTGAGAGGGGTTTAGTGGAGAGGGGAGAAATGGTTTACCCATGGTGTTGTAGAAGTTACAGGGTAAAAGAAAGGAGGGGAAACACGTGAGGTGTTCTTGGGTTTTGGTTGGCGGGAAAAAGTGTTATAAGGTTAACAGGGGAAAGGTTTGGGGATGGGGCAGGTTTGGTCCCTCAAAGTGTGTTTGTGTATTGCATCACACATCCTTGTTAGTTAAACAAGTTTGAGGGTTTGGCAAGTTTAACCCCTCATGTTATATAATTGAATTGCAAAGTCAGTCCTTGTGTGTATACAAGTATGGGGGTTTGGCAGTTTTGCCCCCTCTACTTGTATTTTAAGTAAATTGCGAATTCAGCCCTTGTAGTCTTTTTTTCCTTTGTAATATAACTTTAGGAATTGGCAATTTTGTCCCTTTAGTTATATTTCTTCTGATTTTAACTTCCTCTTGACTTTGACTTTGTCTGTTTGACTTTTCTGTTGACTTTTTGACTTGATTGGCTTTTTGGCTTCGATTTGGCTTCGTCTTTTCACACTTTTCCATTCCGTGCCCAGTTTTGTCGATTTTGGCTTTGTTTTTCGTCCTTTTGTGAATATCAATTTCCTGCACAACACAAATGCAAAACAAACGTATATTTGGCAATTTCTGTCTGTTTTTGGTCTTTTAAGTCCGTTTTTAATGGAAAAAGGTATGTGTAATTTAGCACATACCAGGCCTATATCAGTATTAGTCCTTTGGTATCAGTTTACGTCAACACACTTTTACGCCAAGGCATTTTTAATATTTGAAGTGGCCTATACCTTTGCGACAACAGTCTATTATGACAAGAGTCAATTTTCAACAAACTTTTACGCCAAGACATTTTTAATATTTAAAGTGCCATCACCTAGAACCAAAAATTCCCATATTATTTCAATGGAAAAGAAATTGAGAAGAGAAGAACCGACATGATTACGAAAATTCCTAGCAGGTGCGATTACTCACAGTAGCTATGCTACTCATCACACTGCAAAATCCTATGAATTAACATTCAATGTTCACAAAAATATGTTCTATGTTATAGTGTACTAATAGCTGAAATCAGACGCATATAGCATACACTTTTTTTCATAGTTTATTGAGACAACTTAATGATAATATCTTGTGCAAGTAAAGCTAAAATTTTAAGTTGACTTACCTTTATGATATTGGTTGGTCTGCACTTGAAAAGGATTCTGAGATGGTGGTTGGTTGGTTTGCACTTGAAAAGGATTCTGAGATGGCGGTTGGTTGGTCTGCACTTGAAAAGGAATCTGAGATGGTGGTTGGTTGGTCTGCACACCAAAAATAAATGGGACGTTCGATAGTGATGGTGTTAGGGTGCCTGAAGCAAACACTTGTTTACCAGCAGAAGCTGGAGCAAACGTATGGATAGCAGGACTTGGTGTCTGTATAGAGTCTTCATGCAAACTGTCTTCCATGCTCATCTGATTATTGTTGTTGAATGAAGCTGTAGGAGTCCTAAACTGAGCTTGAGAAAACAGATTTGTAGCACTGGTCCATCACCTAGACCTCGCTTCCTGGTGAGATATCACAACTCATCCTAATCCTAGAAGTAAAAGATGTCTTAGTTTGAACCCCACCTATTGGTTAGAGGAGTGGGATTTCAGGACACTTCGTTTACTTTGTTCCATATAATCAAATTTATGCTTCATTGGCATAATTCAATATTTGACATTTTTGCATTAAATATTTTCATTCTGCTTCTTTGTCATTTTACTTTCAAATTACTAAGAACTGAAAATTTTCGCTTTAAAGAATCAAGTTACATATTTGAAGCTAAACATCGATTGACTTAGTTGAATTGAAATGAGCACGTATGATTAGGTGGATTAGAAGCTAATGGGAGAAAAAGCCACAAGTTACTCATATAAGTTTTAGAAGAATCTTGCTCAGCACATAAACTTATATTTAACTCTATCACTTCTTGTTCTTCACCTTATTAAAATTCGAACGATAGAATTCGTGAAAGCTTAGCCTACAAGCGATAAGTTGAGGAACTAGCTAGGGCTCAACACGCCCGATCGAGTCAAAAATTATTCTCATTCTACCCATTAGGAAAGTCAAAACTGTGACAAAACACTTATTTTATTTTTGAAAATTTTTAAATTTTTTTCATTTTTTTGGTATTTTTGCGAAAATTTTGGTGGTGAAAACGGGATTACGTGATAACAACGACTGCAGGCAAAAATCAAATCGAAGATCCCCCCCATACTAGAACTAAACATCATCCTCGATGTTTTAAAAGGGGTACCTACGTAAATCTAAGGCCGTTTATTAAGTGTGCCAAAAGATAAAACGTTAGTCGATTAGATTTGGATACTGGATTCCCAAAATGAAGCTGAGGATGTGAAACTCTTGTGGATGAAGGATAAAACTGAGAGCACGAGAGTCTTCACAATCCGGGAATTCCTGGACATACAACACAAACACAAAACACGGGTAATGGAAGAGGCGAGCCTCATCACAACACAAAACACTTATTAGCATAAAGATAGAAGATAGACTGGATAGGCATGGGTTGCCACCCACGAAGCGCCTTGTTTTTGTTAACCGAGTCACAAGCTCGACTCGACCCCGAATTCATTGGTCCATGGGGAAGCAAGTGGAAGATAAAATCATCATCGGACTTTCATTCAAGTGGTTTGGATAAACATTGAATTTCATGAAAGTTCCACTCCGATGAGATACATCCGGCATAAGAGAATGATAAATTGAGATGCCGGGATCAAAAATGGTATCTTCATTCTTGGTGGAGGGAAGATAAGGAGGGACAACGGGATACATGAGAAAAGCAAGAAAGATCCATACAACATAAGCGAAGAGAGGAGATTGGTCATCCCCTAATGGTACATTCACATTAGTCGTAAAAGCATTCTTACGAATCCCAGGGTCAATAGAAGTCAAATCTTCCGGATCAGGCTCAATCTTAAATTTGAAACATTCAAGATTCGGAAGAGACATGATGTGAGTGAGTTCATCGGCGAACTCCTCATGATGAAAGTCACTCCTATCGGCTGGAGGAAACTGAGCATTCGAAAGATCAAAGATAAACGAATCATATCGAGAACAATCAACATGAGTAGTGGTACTGCCACTACTCTTCTCTTTAAAATGATCGTTATCAACATAGAAAGCTTTATAATCCGGAAGAGATAAATCAGAACGAGTAGTGGGACTGCCACTACTAATCTCTTCTAGATTAAAGCAGAAAGTTTCAGATTCGGGAATAGAATTATCAAAGGTGTTATCTCCTCCAAGAAAAGATTAAGAAATGTGGAGGTAGACTTGATCACAACATCGAAAGATGGAGTGGGATTATTTCTTAATGCATCGATCTTAGCAATAAGAAGATTGATATTCAATAATTTTTCACGAAGGATATCGTCTTTGATTGTTAAAAGAATATCATCATCAATCCTTTCAACTTCCGGGACAATAATCTCCACCACCTCTAAGCTGACGATCTCAACATTGAGAGGTGATGCATCGACATAATCGATATCCTCACCGTAGGTAGAATCGTCATCACTTGAAGAATTATCATCGTTGGAATTGACAACAATCTCAGAATGTTCATTGAGAGCATTAAGAGGGGTGGTATTTTCACAAAGAGGCACATCACACATTTTGGGAACACCCTCAGACTCACTTGGGATTGGGACAAGGTCTTCAACACTAGACTTTATTACTTCGTCCGATTCCGTTGCTGGAATAGTGTCAAGATGCTCGTCCCCCATACTAAGAGAGTTATCGTGTCTCGATTGGTAAAACGGTGTGATTGCAATGGTATCGCCTTCGTCATTCAATCCTATAGCAAATGGGAATCTTCCGATTTCGATTTTCGGACACTTGCTCTTCCGTAATTTCGCTTTTTCTTCTTCTTCTTTTGCATAATTTGGACCAAACCATATCACATAGGATGTCATTTGTTCCATAAGGCTTATTGTTGAGAATTGAGAGGTCATTTTGAGAATTGACGGTATATTTGGGGGGTTGGAAATTGGTTCCAAACCAAATGATTCTAATTATGCAAAAATATTGCTCATGATAATAGTCTGCAGAATTAGGATCATAGCAAGAATTTTGCTCATGATAATAGTCTTCATTCATTGGTTGACATTGGTAGGTTTCATGAGGGCCCCCGCAATTTTCACAACAAAGTCTTTGTTGTTGAAAACTTGGTAAAGTTTGTGGGAACTCATCATAGTCTTGCGGTGTACAATAGTGACCATAACGAGCATCGTTCCCGCAAAACTCACACAAGATTGGTTCATAGTGTGTGGGGTGGTTGGAAAAATTTTGAGAATCGTTAGAAGAATACGGAGTTGAAAAATTGTTTGGTGTTCTATTTCCAATCGTACAATAAAAACAAACTCCATTGTATTCATTACAACCACATTTTTGGCATGTACCAAGAAGACATTGTTGTTGCAAACTTTGCAAGTTTTGTAGGTGCTCACCAATGGTTTGATTTTTGCATGGTTCCGGATTAGAGATAATCGGAGCTTTCGGAGGACAATTATAACCGTAATGAGCACCTTTCCCACAAGACTTACAAGTGCATCGTCGACAAAAGATTCCATCTAACGAATCACCGCACTCGTGACAACAATGGTCAATTTGTGGAGGACTTGGTAAGGAGTTTTCACCGGGGTCCTGATTGAAGACGAATGGCTCTTGAGGTGCATCAACAATGTCTGGATTGTCATTGGATGACTCGGAAGTGTCTTGGAAGTCTTGAGAAACTTCCTCCAATTTCTTTCGTATTAGAGCACATTGTCGACAATATAGACCTTCAACCGGGTTTCCACACTTGGGACAATTAGGGGGTTGTTGAGACAAGTCGGGTGTTTTATTAGAATCAATAACAAACTTGTCTACGAAACCCTTTTTAGAACAACCACATGATTTATTGTACCAAGCTCCACATGACGAACATTCTTTAATCGTGAAAACGGGATTCAAACGATAATCGAATGACGCCATAAGAATTAAACATAGAGGGTTAGGAAAAGAATTAAGTGGATAAGAAGAAAAAGAAGATTATTTTTGGGTTTAAAATAATACATACAGAAAAGAAATAAAAATATTTTTGGATTTTGATTTTGATTTTTTTTTGGTTTTAACAATTTATTCACAATTAATTTTAACGGACATTGATATAGACACCTTAAATCAAATAATCAACGTACTTCACGGTAGCTCTTAAAAAGAAAAACGCATAGGCGAGCGGAGGAGAAGGAAAGCACGGTGCTTTTAAGAACCTTTCTCCTTTAGGGTCGTAGTTCATTGGAATGACCCGCCTTATACCAACTTTATAGCTTGTTAAAATTTTTAAGGTGAGCCGTACCTCGTAAGTGACACAAATGGCAAGTTTTTGAATCTTTTGTTCGGGAACTTATTGATGGATAATACTTCAATGGAAAGTATTATATGTTGGTGTTCTTTTACCAACTTGGTGAATTTATTTATTACTTCTTTTTATGGACAATTTTTTTTTCTTCAGAAATTTGGTTTTATATGATAATTATACTAATAAAAGAAAATGAAAAATATTTTTGTATTTTTTCTATTTTTTTTTTAAAAATAGAAGAAATATTCAAAAATTCAAACACAAATTGTCAAACATTACGATAATCGTTCACAACCTCCCCGGCAACGGCGCCTAAAATTGATTCGTCAATAGTATATATATATAATATATAAGCAAACTATCAACCAATTACCTTTAGCCAAGGATTGGTTAAGAATTCACAAAAATAAAATATATATGTTTCCGGAAGTTTGATTTCCCGGGTCGTTATGTCCCAACGAGGTGTGCAATTGAAAATCGAATGACGGATTGATGATTGATGTTTGAATATGACAAGGTTATGATTGTTTTTCTATTACTACAAGTTAAATATGCAAAAACGATTAAAGAAAACCTAAAAACGAAAGCTAAAATGATTTAAAACTAAAACGGGTACGAAAAACGAGGGTCAAAAACCTAAATTTTGCAATTTTAACCCTAGAACAATTTTTAAACTAAAAATAGATTCTACTTGACTAAAAACTAAGTTTAAAAAAAACTAGACTAAAAACGGAGTTCGTTTGGACCAAAAACGAGTCAAATCAGAAACGGGGACGAATCCCGTTCTTCAAAAAGTGAAATTTTGCAAAAATGACCCTACAAGAGAACTAATATTTTTCCTAGAAACTATATGACAAAAGAAAATTTAAAAAAAAAGTTTATATTTTTCTGACTTTTATTTTATTTTTTATGATTTTTTAAAGTTTTTAATGAAAATAAATTATAAGAAATACTAAATGATTATGAAAAATTCTGAAAAATTCAGGGAAATTAAATTAAGCTACGAAGATTACAAGAAAAATAAGACTCCACAAAAACTGCTTATAATTAAGCAGTTATTAAGCAAACAGGTGAAATAAGCAAAACTGGCTAAACTAGATTA
The DNA here is from genome assembly GCA_026074375.1 of Tanacetum coccineum. Taxonomy (NCBI): domain Eukaryota; kingdom Viridiplantae; phylum Streptophyta; class Magnoliopsida; order Asterales; family Asteraceae; genus Tanacetum; species Tanacetum coccineum. The sequence continues at coordinate 20,087 of BQNB010063908.1, read as the reverse complement.
AGTATTAAATGTTGCATGATTTAACTTGAAAAAGACCCCAGGGCAGATGGTTGTGTAGTGTGCGTGTGAGGTGTTGGTTTACAAAGGGGGAGGCCATGGGTTCGACCCCCATGCCTTCCCTTTTTATCAAACATTTTTTTTAAATTTTATTTCACAAACTAATAGAACTAATGAAAATGAACATTTTTTATAACTAGAATTATTTGAGAAAACTTATAAATAAGCCAGAAATTGGCTGAAAAGAAGTGACAGTAAAGCTTTTTTTTAAGCTAAATGGATTTTGGTTTTTGGGTTTGAAAAAGCTTAAAAAGGAAACCTAGCTACAAACTTGAACCTAGCTAAGTGTAAAAAGCAAATTCAAGACCGAATGAGAAAATAAGCCTAAAAAGGAAAAAATAAGCTACTGACAAAAGAAATAGATACAAATCAGACAAAGTGACTACTTTGGGCTTAATTTTAAGCCACCAGACAAACAGTTAAAGACATATAAGCTAGAAAAAGGAAAAGAGGACATAAAAGAGAATAAGAAAAAGCATTCTACAATTATTTTAAACAACTAATAAGCTAAAAAAAAGCAATTAAAAGGGGCAGTGTTAACTAAAAGTTAATCCTGCCAACAGTACCTTTAAGATGAAAAAGCTTTAAAAGGCCAAACTAAGCTAAGTAAGGTGACAATGAGCTTAAGAAAACTTGTTAACTAAACCTAGTAAGCACTAATACACAAGAAATAAGCAAAATCAGATAGCACAAAGCTAAGGAAATGAAATAAGCACTTAAGACCAAAAATTATGAGCTAAACAGCCCAAAAGGGCACTTCAGGGCTTAAAATTAAGCACCAAGAAGGAACTTTTTTAAGGTAATGGCCTATATGATCTTATATAGAGAAACTATGAGCTTCCCAATAACAGTCAAAAGATAGAATCTGGAGCAAAAACTAAGCTCAAAAAAAAAGAAGCTGATAAATCACTTTTGCAATCAAGGGAGCTTGTTAGGTAAATTTTTCAAAAGGCAAGATGACTTATGCAGACCTTGAGTTAAGCTAAGTTAAAATAACTTTATAACTAAAAAATGAACTACACAAGATTGAGTATACTATCTAGCAAGCTTTATTCTCTCAAGTGCAAACCTAAGCAACTAATAAATAAAGCTTGTCTATATTTAGCTGAAAAAGTGAGCTTATGACGCTGGTGAGGATTACTATGACAGAGCAATTGCTAACACCAAACTAACAAAATGCAGGTGCACTCTTTTACAGCCATAGCTAATGCATGATAATACACAAAGATGAACTTGAAAATTGAGGTTTTAAAGCTATCTAAAGTTAATTAACAAATAAGCAAAAATTTCTTACTCTAAATTACCAACATTTTTGACAACAAGCTATAAAAATATTAACTAATGAAGACTAATATAAAAACTTGTGAAAACTGATTATTAGAACCTTAATTTAGCTATAGAAACTGGATTGGTGACCGTCCAACACACAGCATTAACCCAAATTTACGCCATTATAACCTTTATCACCAAACAACACCCTAAGGACAGAAAGTGGAAATATAGAGCTTCAAATACTTATTTCAGGTTAAGAATTCCTTAATACCTAGATATTATATGCTTTTTATTATGCATCTAATGAAGTCAGTTTAGAATAAGGAAATAAGCAGTTACAATAATCAAACTAGAAATGGACGAAGTGATGACTATATAAGAAGACAGAAATAAAAAAAAATATGCAACAAGAAATTAAAAAAAAAATTTAAGGTTCTAATGATAAGAAACAACTTAAATAAGATAAACTAAATAAGAAATAAGATTAATGCAGCAGAATAACCTCTATTAAGCAATGCTACAGTTGAGTAGGCTGAAATTGGAAAATGAGGGACTTACAAGCCCCTTGCACAAACAGGGTTAACAAGGGCTCAAAAGAGCTTTTTCTACTAAGCTCCAGCTTGTGTTTAACAAGCTGGAAAGTTCATAAGCCCATCCATTGCCGGCTTATCTTCAAAAATTTAAGCTGAGGTATATTTTTTTTTTGTGATTTTTTTATTTGAACAAACAACAGGTAATAATGCAAATTGCACTTTGAATTTAAACTAAAAACTTGACTTTTATTAAGAACTTGAGCTTTTGATACAATGCTGAAGAAAATTAACTTAAAAATGAAATTACACTTGAAAATTTAAAACTAAAAATTACACTTGATTCAAAAACTACTCCTTCTTCTTGTGTCTTGACCCTTCTTTATATAGCCATCAACCTTCTAGGGTTCTTCAATCCTTCATCTTGGGTCTTCAACATGTGCTTTCTTTGTGAGAGAGAGCTGAGATGTTTTTGTTGTGTGAGAGGGAACCCAAACTCTAATCTAGACCCTTAATATCAACTTGTGCTTCTTTAAAAATCATCTCAGCCATCAAATTTGTGCTTTGAACAATGTGAGATTGGCCAACACTTGGCAATGGGGTTTAGTGGAATTTTGGTGTGATGTTTTACCTGGGTAAACCTTGGTGATTGAGTGTTTTAGGGATAGGGAAAGGTAACACCGTCTACCTATATGGGGTATTGAGCTTGGCGGGAAAGGGTTAGGGTTAGGGTTTCAGCCTGGTTTTGATTTTGGGAAGAGGGTAAGAAGTTGGCGTTTGGCAATGTTGGCCCCTCACTCTTATAAGAGTAGTTGCAAATCCAGTCCTTGTGGTGGAAAGATAATGGGGGTTTGGCAAGTCAGCCCCCTCAAAGTTATAATTTGTATTGCAAAACTAGTCCTTGAATAATACAAGTTTAGGGGGTTGGCAGGAATGCCCCCTAAAGTTGTATTTCACTTAAATTGCAATTTCAGCCCTTGTCATTTTATTCTTGTAATACAACTTTGAGGTTTGGCAATTTTAGTCCCTCAAGTTATATTTTTCTGATTCAGCTTCTCGGAGTTGACTTGACTTTGTCGGGGTTGACTTTGACTTTGACTGTTTGACTTTTCTGTTGACTTGGTTGACTTTTTGGCTTCGATTTGGCTTCGTCTTTTCACACCTTTCCATTCCGTGCTCAGTTTTGTCGTTTTTGGCTTTGTTTTTCGTCCTTTTGTGTGATATCCGTTTCCTGCACAATACAAATGCAAAACAAACATATATTTGGCAGTTTTTGTCTGTTTTTGGTCATTTAAGTCCGTTTTTAATGGAAAAAGGTATGTGTAATTAAGCACATACCAAAATCCCCCATACTAAGGTATTGCCGTGTCCTCACGCAATGTTATGAAGTAAACATTTACGAAAACTAAGAATCTCGATCCCCCTCGACTAATTACCTCGAAAAGTAGCTAAGTGTTCGTCAAGGGGAACTAAAGAATCAATAGCTTCGACAAGTCCCGTATTCACCATTTTTTATATGTACACTACCTATCCCTAATATTTTTGGATTTTCTTTTCTTAACTACCTGTTTGACTTCCTTTATTTTATCAACACTGGGATCATAGAATGAGAAGCGCCCATGAAGAAGAAATCTATGGATAATCCCTGACAGGATAAATTCTCGTCCTCGAGATTTTTTCACTCAGTCCCAAGCTAACATAAAAACGAATGAACCGTTAAGGTACAAGTAAAAACGCACCAACAATTATTCAATTAGTGATGATTGTCTAATTTTAAGTTAAATTTTAGATCGACATTTTAAAGAAAGTAGTATAGTTTATGTGTCATAATGATATTTCTGAAGAAAATTTGGGAAAAGACTAGATCACCCACCAACCAGCAGATACTCGATTAGATCCCAAACAGCGAGTCGGACTTAGGTTTATCAGGATTGAGACCCCCACATGTAGAATGGTTCGCAATTAATAGCGGGGATACTCACCACTTTAGGCCGAATTTCATAGATATACCGTTAAATAAACAAATAGCTACTCAAGTACCAAACAGAAAAACATCAAAAATTTAATGATCGCCTTAGTGAGACATTCCTAGAAACAATTCCACCGAACAGACAACCAACAACTTTTGAAGTCTTAAAGCAAGTTATTCTTGAGTTCAAAATTATACTTGAGTTTAAAAAGAAATCAAACCATTAGAATTTCCCTATTGTATATATTATACTACAATACCGCCATCATTTACATGACTACAACATCGATCACGCCTCCGACAAGATGTAGTGACTTAGTCTGACGACGGTTTCTTATTGATAACACTTACAAATGCACTTTGACATTTATTATCTCACTATGGGCCTTGTTTTGAAGACGGCAACATCGGTTGTGAGCCGACAAGATGTAGTAAACCTTTATCAGCCCACAGTTTATATCTTTCATTATTTATCATTCATTTTTTTTTCTTTTTTTTTCTTTTTTTTTCTTTTTTTTTTCTTTTTTTTTCATTTTGCGACATTTTTTCCGTAATAGAGAAAATTTTGTTTTAGAAACTCAAGTATAAAGCTGAACTAAGATGAATATTTTCGTTTCCGAAAGAGCTTCTTTTTAGAAAACGTCGGTTTAAAGTTAAAGCAAAATTAAGCACGTTTATTTAGGTAGGTTAAAGCTTCCGAGAGAAAAATCGACAAGTTACACCTATAAGCTTTTAAGATTTCCAAATAATCCTTGCTTAACATCCTACTTGTAAATAACAGTATCATTTTCCGTTCTTCGCAAATTTAAAATCCCTAATAAAAGGATCCACGAATGCTTAGCCTAATAAACTTTTCGTTTAATTAAATGGGTATAAGGAACAAAAGCTACTAGGTTCTCAACGCGCTCGCCGAGGGGGGGGGAGCGAGACAAAATTTACAATTCTTCATTACGTGACCCTTGGGAAAGTCAAAAATGTGACACAAGAAACTTAATGTTTAATTTTGTGAAAAGAGTTTTACGGGTGTTTTTCATTTTATATGAGGTGTATTTAGGTGGTGGACAAAAACCGGGTGGGGATTGCGTGAAACAACGTTTGCTGGCAACAATCAGAAGCGAAGATACGCGCGCCGCCCCCATGACAAGTGAAGGCTAAACGCAGTCTTCCTCGTATGTTTTAGAAAGGGTACCGTACTGGATAGAGGTTCTAAGCCGTTTATTAAGTGTGGAGGTGCCAAGAGAGATAAAACTGTTAGTCGAAGTAGATTATTGTGCGATATTGGTATTTCCCAAAATGAAGGCTGAGGGCATGTGAGTGCCGCAGCTCTTGTGTGCCTCTGCGAGGAGGTAGTGCGAAGAGACCGAGGCATGACAGGCGGAGTAGTCTTTGTCACAAGTTCGGGTAAATCCGTAGGACAGGAGCTTAAACTACTCTAGATGGTAATTGGGAAAGGTGTGTGTGAGCTGAGAGGCTCGCTTCCTGCACGAGCAAAAAACCCTATACGATGATACGAGGCCGCATCTCTAGGCGTAGCATACTGGGAGTGAGCGCGAAGGTGTAGTGCTTGCCCAGTTGCTTAGTGACGTGTTATGATAAGGGTCGGTCTGGATGAGGTAATATGGCCCACTATTCCGCTCTGAATTTTTGATATGTGAGCCTTTATGTGGGTTCAGTGTGTTGGTCGGTCTCCTGTGTTGACAACCTCTGTGGAATGGTGTAGACTTCTATTAGCGCTCCCGGGGACCCACAATGAGTTACTCTAATCAGCCAGCTATTCCTGCAGAGTTGAGCTTTATATATAGCTAGTGGCTAGGATCCCGGGTGTGGCGTGTAGTGCGGGAGATGTCCACTGCGACACGGGTGTGAGGCTTTACAGTAGCGGCCTAAGCGTCTTGGACAACAGTGCAACATAGTGAGTCCGAGTTTTTAACCAATGGGATTTCAACTTGCCAGAAGAAAATCTTAATCGAGAGTTTAAAGAGGAGAACTTGATCACTCAACGTTTAAAACGCGGTTTTTGATCTTGGCATCGTGGATCCTCTTGGTTTTCTCCTTGTAAATCAAAGAATTTTCATAGGCATGATCACGAAGGTTCGTTGGAGGCTAAACTTTTCGAGATCACTCCGCGGTTGGATATCAAAGTTTATGTATTCGGTAGGGCCCATTAAGCGTTGTGCTCCAACTCGACCGGCGATGATCATGCCTTTCCATATACAGCTGATACGGAGTGCACACAGATGGGTGTTTGTAAGCTGTATTAAAGGCCCAGGAGCATCATCCAGTTTGTCCGACAAGAGCATAATTTTCAACACGGGCCCATGTGCAAGAATATATGTCGTTTAATCCACATTATACTCAACTTGCCATCTTTGTTTGTGGGTGATACCGTGGTGAGACCGATGATTGACCTCGTAATTTAAGCATGACCTTATGCAAACTGTCATTGCAAAAATGGTTCCGCGATCAACTTTATGATTTGACGAGGGGCACCAAATCTTAGAGAAGAGAGATTTAAGAAATATTCACAACATCTCGGGCATCATTGGTGGGGAGCGCTTTTTGCTTCAACCCATTTCGATAAGTAAAAGAGCGGCTGCCACGAGTAATTATTTGTTTCCCTCATGAATACGGAACTCCCTATAAAATCAATGCCCCAAATGTCAAAGATTCGCAAACTTGGATAGAGTTTTGTGACATCTCATCACGTTACTGCCTTGACAGTTGACAAATGTCCACATCGGTGACAAAGTCGTGGGTATACCTTGTAGATTGTGGCCAATAAAATCCTTGAAACGAAGATCTTTTTATAGCAGTGTAATTGGAACCAATAGTTCCCCCGTGGGATCCACTGTGGCAGCTTTGAGACCACACACACACACACACACTTCTCCCGACACACACAACTCCAAGTAATTACTTGTTCAACACAGATCTGAATAGAAATGGGGGGGGTCATCCTAAATAATGTTTGACATCTTTGAAAATTTTTGTTTTCTGTTGGGACGACAATCTTGACACACAGAGTTTCCGCATGGATTTTGCGAAATCTGCAAACCAGGGGGTACTATCATCACAAGAGCCCGATCCAAGTTTCGAGGGAAATGTTTCCTGTGATTTCATTGTACTTGAACTCATCTTGGTGAGTGGTTCTCAACCTGGAGAGATATCGGCGGCTAGATATTTTGCTCCCTTTTATTGCCTCGGATTTCAAGCATCGAAATTCTTGGTAGCAAAAAGGATCCACCGCTTAAAACTTACTTACACACACCTTTTTAGCAAAGAGATACTTTATAGCAAATTGTTACAGTATACACTATGCTCGTGGACAAACGAGATATGACCGAACGTTCTTAAAAGCGACACTACGACAAGTTAAATTCTTTTTTCGTCGTATTGTAGTGTGTGCTTGAGCTTCATCATGTCTTGCTGGCATAGTAAATTGGTTGGTAATGCGTGTTTTTCGTTGCCACTAGACTGCCTCCAATTGCAAAGTCTCTGCATGCGCGCCATGAGTTCGAAGGGCCAAGTCCCAGTCGGAGCAATCAAAATTGGAGCCTCGGTCAATTTTATTTTAAGTGTATGAGAAAGGATTCGATACACTCTTTTAGAAGAAAATGTATCTCTTTTTCAAGCAAGTGGGTCATTGGATGGGCAATTTTTGAAAAGTCTTGTATGAAACGTCGGTAAAAACCAGCATGCCCAAGAAAACTACGGACACCTTTGACAGTAGTCGGGTAGGAGAGCGTTGGCTATAAACTTTCACTTTGTAGAAGCTCTGAGCCTCAATTCCTGACTTAGAGATTTTGTGTCCAAGAACAATGCCTTCCTTAACCATAAAATGGCTTTTCCCCCAGTTTAGGGCCAAATTGGTGTCTTCACACCGTTTTAACATTTTTTCCAAATGGTAGGCATGTAGAGAAAGAATCTTCAAAGACCGAGAAGTCATCCATGAACACTTCCATTGTCTTTTCGATCATGTCATGGAAGATTGCCATCATACATCGTTGAAACGTGCCGGGTGCATTGCATAGCCCAAAAGGCATGCGGCGATAGGCGAACGTTCCGTATGGGCAAGTGAATGTTGTCTTCTCTTGGTCCTTCGGGTCAATAGGAATCTGAAAGTAACCCGAGAAGCCATCGAGGAAACAATAGTATTGGTTTCCCGCGAGTCTTTCGAGCATTTGATCCATGAAGGGTAATGGGAAGTGGTCTTTTCGGGTGGCTTCATTCAACTTTCTATAGTCAATGCACACTCTCCACCCCGTGACCAATCGAGTTGGTATCAAATCATTATCATCATTCTTGACGACGGTTATGCCACCCTTCTTTGGTACACAGTGTACCGGGCTTACCCATGGACTGTCAGAGATCGGATAACGATTGAAATCCAGGTCATGGGATGAGGTGGTTTTTTTCAACGCTCTTTTGATAACGTCGTGGATCTTTGGGTTTACCCGTCTTTGACTCTGAACTTTGTGTTCGTTGTCCTCTTCCATAAGGATTTTGTGAGTACAAAACTCTGGATCAACACCCTTGATATCGGAGAGTTTCCAAGCGATGGCTCGCTTGTGGGACTTTAGAACCTTGATAAGAGTTGCCTTCTCCTCATCCTTCAAGTCTTTCGCAATTATGACGGGCAACTTGTCGTCGCCTTCCAAAAATGCGTATTCTAAATGAGGTGGCAAGTCCTTAAGTTCAACCTCGGGAGGCTCATCAATTGATGATTTAATGGTTTTAGCTTCAACAACTTTAAGTTCTTTCCGGATTCCGGGCGAATAATCTTTATGATTCGGAAGAGGAGGTAACGGATCACTATTGAGAAGTGCTTCGAGGATAAGAATGTCACCCTCCAGATCATAGTAAGTAGCATTAATTTCCCGTGAAATTGGCTCGTCATCGATAGCTATAAAACAATTGCTTCTTCGAGAAGGAGAAAAACACTATCCCCCCGAAAGGATTAGGTGGGTGAGAATTTGAATACAATTGGATCTGTAATAAGGAGAAGGATTTGTTATAATGCAACAACGTCGGAGAACCGAGAACTTCTTGACGTATTCTTCACATGCCCAATTCATGACGCGATTCGGAGAGAGGTGCGCGGTCATAATATTTTTAATTAGCAGTATCTCGAAGTTTGTCCAGAATGAATGTGATGTCCTCTTTGCCACACAAGGGTTTTATATTTCACCTTCGTAAACATCTATCAACGCACGACTGGTCTTTAAGAAACTTCTCCCGAGAATTAAAGGTACTCGGGGGTCTGGTTCAAAATCTACGACCACAAAATCTGCTAGAAACTAGAACTTTCCCACCATTAAACGGACGTCTTTGGCGATACCGATCGGTTCAGTGATTGAACGGTCCGCTAGCTCTAGCGTCATGCAAGTTGGGGTTAGTTCGGGAAGAGAGAGATCTTTCCAGACGGAATATGGCATAAGATTAATGCTCGCGCCGAGATCGGCCAAGGCGTTGCATGTATTAATCTCAGAAATTACACATGAATAAGAAACGGACCAGGTCAGCCAGTTTATTCGGTAACTTGTTTAGGATGACCGCTAGCAATTCTCAGTCAATTTCAGCCATTCACCCAACTTTTCTTTTATTCCGATTAAAGTTTTTTGGCGAGTCGAGGCAAATTGTGGCATAAGGGTACAACGGCATCCTGTCAAACTAATTTCGAAACTCAAACCTCTAAAGATTTCGAGAATTTACTCAATTGATCGTTAGCTTTTTCACGGCGCCTTTCTTCAGTCTCTCTTGCAGGAAATGGGAATTGATGAGTCGTGTGGATTAGGCATCGAGAGGCACTAACGGGAGCAACAACGGGCTCGGAAGTTGGATTACGAGATTTGACTTGAACAACCGGAGGGTGGACATCTTCGTGCTTCCGTTATAGTACTGAAGCATCGTATCTTTTGAAACCTCGGTATCACGATTTCAATTACTTTCGTAGAAGAATGATGAAGTGGGAGTAATCGTGTCCTTGATAAGCAAACACCACTCCGGTTGGTGATACCTTTCAAATCCTGCCTTCGAGGTAGTAAACGTGTTTACCCAGAGAGAGTGTACCGGAACATAATGTAGAGGCTAATTGAGAACCACAACCTGGAAATCATAACCGCAAATTGTCAATTGATTTGCAATCCGACTAAAAATAGATTGATTTTTGCATGTTTGGCCGGTGATATTGCGCGCGCGTTTCTATGACTGCATCAGTGCTTTGTCGTAGATCTCAAAATCATCATTTGGCACAAACATCCACGACTTGAGGAAACCGTGCGTGCGCGAGTTGAGCGCGTGCGAGGTGGTTGATAACCTGGGGACGATGAATTTGGCTTGGTTGTAATAGTACCCTCGGTTTTGATTTTAAATATTTTCTCCCCCCGGTTGAAATTGTTTTGATTATTTCCTTGATGGTTCTGAACGGGAGGAAAACCGGGAGGTCGAATTTGATTTGCAACCATCTGAGGTCGGTAATTGGTATTTCCTTGGTTGAAATTAGCCGCGGCGGCTTGTGACACATACTCTTGGATATTGTCACGATAATTGTTGCATCAGTTGGATGGACCCACATTTTATTTGAGATGTAAAAATGAACCACCCCCACAGTAACACACTTAGCTCTACGCTTTACGGGAGCTGGGGTTTGGTTCTTCTTATCGAGAATCAATGTTCTAACCATATCTTTAAGTTCAGCAACATCGGGTGAAACTGCTAGGGTAGAAGAGCTCGTACTCACTTTGGCAACGACCGCCTTGCTTCGTGATTGACGAACTTTGGACTTGCTCTCAATGATTTTTAGGCATTCTCGAGGCATTTTATCTAAAAAGATTACCGACTAAAATAACCACAGCGGAGTTCAATGAATCTTGATCATTCGAATTTAGGGCATTATAGAATGTATCGAGTTGATGCAATTCTGAAAACCCATGATGCGGGCATCCCCTAAGAAGATCATTGAATCGGTCCCATGCCTCGTAAAACGTTTCATCAATTTTGTTGAAATCTCGGATTTCATTTGAGAGATTTTGTATGTTGTAAGAAGGGTAGGGAAGAATTTGTTAATGAATTTCGAAACAAGATCATCCCATGTAAGAATCGATCGAGGGGGTTCTTTGTCAAGCCAAATCCGGGTGGCACCTCCGGGAAAATGGGAAAAGCATAGCTTTAACTGACGGAACTCTGACGTTCGGGAACTTAATCGTAGAAGTGATCTTGTTGAAATATCGGATGTGAGCATGTGGGTCTTCTTTATCATGTCCAAAAAATTGCTTGTTTGGAAGTGAGAGAGTGATAGTAGACCATGCTTGATCTCAAAGTTGTTTGGTAATTTCGGGAACAACGATCGCATCCTCGTAACCCTCGGTGGGTGCTTCGAGTAATAGCGCCATAGTACGATTATCGGCCATCTATAACTATGGGAGGAATAGAAGGTTTCTGAAATTGTATTTGGTTTCTCAAGATTTAGTGATTCAACAGAAGTTTGTCGAACTTGTTGTTGTCGACGTTTACGGGCTTGAGAACGAGTGCGCATGCACAAAATAGAAATATAAAAAGAAAATTTACACTATTTTATTCACAATGTATTTTAACGGACAACGAGGTAGGACAACTTCAACCAAATAATCTACTTACTTCACGGTAGCTCTCAAAAAGATAAACGCACAGGTGAGCGGAGGAGTAGGAATAGCGCGAAGCTTATTTCTCCTTTCGGGTCGTAGTTCCTCAGAACAACCCTCCTTATACCCACTTTTTAGTTTGTTTAACTTTTCAAGGTGAGCCGTATGTCGTAAGAGACACAAATGGCAAGTTTTTAAATCTTTTGTTCGATTTGGGAACCAACAAGTTCACCGGAATTTATTATGATAATACTTTAGTGAAAGTATTATATGATTGAAGATTTTATTTCTTGATTAAGAAAATGTTTTATCTTCTAATATATATATTATATTCTTGTTTTATAAATATATACTAAAAAGAAATGAAAATATTTTTGTATTTTTATAAAAATAAAAGAGATATTCACAAATTCAAACACAATTTTTCAAACGTAACGATAATTCGTTTCACAGCCTCCCCTGCAGCGGCGCCAAAAATTGATTCGTTGATAATATATATATAATATATAAGCAAACACTCAACCAATTACCTTTAGCTAAGGCTTGGTTATGTAGGTCACAAAATAAAATAGTAGTATTAACCGTAAGTATGATTCTCCCCCGGTCGTATGTCCGATACGAAGTGTGCATGAAAAAATCGAATGACGAATGGATAATCGATGTCTGAAATATTACAAGAATATATGATTGTTTTCTATTTCTACGAGTTAAATATGCTTAATGGATTTAAGGGATAGATCCAATAAGCGGTAAAGCTATATAACTTAAAACCTAAAACGGGCACGAAAAACAAGGGTCAAAAACCTAAATTACACAATTTTAATCCGAGAACAATTTTTAAACTCAAAATAGATTCTACTTGACTAGAAACGAAGTTTAAAAAAACTAGATCGAAAACGGAAGTTAGTTTAAGACCACACACACACACAGTCAAAACAAAAACGAGAACGAATCCCTGTCTTTAAAAAATAAATGGGAGGGGGTGGAGTGAGAGGAAAAGGACCCTACGAAATCTTTAACAATTTTCCAGAAACTTATGAAAAAAGAAAAATTTTAAAAAAAAGTTCAATATTTTTCAGATAATTATATTTGAATTTCTTTTATTTATGGATTTTTTAACATTTTAAATGAAAATTAATTATAAAAAAATCACTAACAGTTTAATATAAAAATCTGAAAAAATTACATAAAATACTTTGAAGCTAGCAGAATCAACTTAAGACGAGTTCCAAGGCCTTTATTTGAATAATGCCCTGGGGGGGGGGAAAAAGCGGCCATAAGGGTTGGGTTAAAGGCCAAAAAGGCTTTATATATTTGATAAACAAACACTCTACCGGATGAGCTATTGTAGCACAGCGGTAGAGTGTGTGTTTATAAAGGGTAGAGGGTGTGAGGTCGGGGGTTCGAGCCCTAGCTCACCCCTGACTTCCACTTTCCCCTTTTATTTTTTTTTGAAAATCTTTTTTTACAACTTTGAAGACAAGACAGAAATAAGCATTTTTGCTAACTGAAACTTTTTATGAAATCTACAAATAAGCTCAGCAATAAGCAAAACAAACAGACAGATTGCTTAATAGGCAAAAAGGGCTTAAAGGCTTATTTTTTTCTTTTGATTTTGATTTAAAAAGCTACAAAAGGCAAACAAGCTATAAAATAAGATTAAGCTAACACCTAATAAGCTAAAGCTAACCTAAATAAGTAAATTAGAAAGGGAATTAAGCTGTAAAAAGCTTAATAAGCTATTGTCCTAAAAAAGGTGAAAATCAGACCAAGTGGCTACTTTGGGCTTAAAAATAAGCCACCAGACAAACAGTTAAAGGCCTATAGGCTAGAAAAAGGAAAAGAGGACATAAAAGAGAATAAGAAAAAGCAAACTAAAATTATTTTGAACAACTAATAAGCTAAAAAAATAAGCAATTAAAAGGGGCAGTGTTAACTAAAAGTTAATCCTGCCAACAGTACCTTTAAGATGAAAAAGCTTTAAAAGGCCAAACTAAGCTAAGTAAGGTGACAATGAGCTTAAGAAAACTTGTTAACTAGACCTAGTAAGCACTAATACACAAGAAATAAGCAAAATCAGATAGCACAAAGCTAAGGAAATGAAATAAGCACTTAAGACCAAAAATTATGAGCTAAACAGCCCAAAAGGGCACTTCAGGGCTTAAAATTAAGCACCAAGAAGGACTTTTTAAGGTTAATGGCCTATATGAGCTTATAGAGCAACTTATGAGCTTCCAATAAAAGTCAAAAGATAGAATCTTGGAGCAAAAACAAGCTCAAAAAAAAGAAGCTGATAAATCAGCTTTTGCATCAGGGGAGCTTGTTAGGTAATTTTGCAAAGGGCAAATGACTTATGCAGACCTTGAGTTAAGCTAGTAAAATAACTTTTTAACTAAAAATGAACTAAAACAGATTGAGTATACTATCTAGCAAGCTTATTCTCTCAAGTGCAAACCTTAGCAACTAATAAAGCTTGTCTAAATTTAGCTTGAAAAAGTGACTTATGAAGCTGTGAGGTTACTATGACAGAGCAATTGCTAAACCAAAACCACAAATGCAGGCACTCTTAGCCTATAGCTAATGCATGATAATACTCAAAATGAACTTGAAATTGAGGTTTTAAAGCTATCTAAAGTTAATTAACAAAATAAGCAAATTTATTACTCTAAATTAACACAGTTTTGACAACTAGCTATAAAAATCTTAACTAATGAAGTTCTAACTATAAAAACTTGTGAAAACTGATTATTATACCTTAATTTAGCTTATAGAAACTGGATTGGTGACTCAACCCACAGCATTACCCAAATTTACCCATTTTAACCTTTATCCCAAACACCCCTTTAGGACAGAAATGGAAATATTGAGCTTCAAATACTTATTTTCAGTTAAGAACTCCTTAATACCAGATATTATATGGCTTATTATGAATCTAATGAGCAGTTTAGAATAAGGAAATAAGCAGTTACAATAAGCAAACTAGAAATGGACAGTGATGAGCTTATCCCAAACACCCCTTTAATTTCTAAAAATGGCTTTTTAAGCTGATTAAGGGTTAATTAGGCTATGGGTCTTAAAGACAGAAGTTTAAACATAAATAATAAGCATTAATAAGCATAATGACATAAACAATAAGCACAAATAAGCTGTAAATAAGCAAATGCAGTTAAATGAAAGAAAATTGACTTACAAATCCTTTTGCTCAAAACAAGGGTGAATAAGCTGTAAAAAGCTTTGTCTACAAGCTCCATCTTATCAAAGATAAGCTGGTATTGTCCATAAGCCCTTCCATTTTTGGCTTATCATCCAAATTATAAGCTATGGTAATTTTGGGAGATTTTTCTTGATTTTTGTATTTTCTACTTAACTTTTTAGTTTACTCAATGAAGACAGCTTATAAATAAGCTATACTAAGAGCTTTTTGAACTCACTTTAACACAATTTAACAACTTAACACTTGGAATTTAAAGATTGAAATTTAACTTAAATACCTCAAATTTTCATTAAACTTTTGAAAAGAGTACAATACTGAAAGAGAAAGTACAATAAGCTAAAAATGACTTAATTTAAATCACAATTAAACTACAATAATCTCCATCCTAAGATGAGCTACAAAGGGGTCATTTTATAGCCGAATTCTTCATTTCTTGAAGTTGCAGCTTGTGTTTTCTTTGTGAGAGCTTCCTAGGGTGTGTTAGTTGTGTGAGAGGGTTCATAAACAAATCCCAGCCATTAAATCCAAGTGTGCTTCATTTCATGCCATCTTGACCATCGAATTTTGAGAATGGTGAGGATTGCCAAGGTGGAAAGTTGTTTAGGGGTTTGAGGAAGGTAATGGAGGTGAGGGAACAGGTTTATCCAGGGTTTAATCAAAGGTGGAGGGTAAAAGAGAGGGGATTACCCCGTGAGTGAAAAAGGGGGAAAAGAGTGGCGGGAAAATCTGTTTTGAAGGTAACAGGTGAAAGTTTTGTGAATTTGGCAATTATGGTCCCTCAACTCTTATCTCATTCTTGCAAAATTCGTCCTTGTTAATAATACAGGTTTGAGGGATTGGCAGAAATGCCCCCTCAACCTTATATATGTCTTTGCAAAAACAGTCCTTTTGATACAACTTTAGGGGCTTGGCAGAACTGGCCCCTAAAGTTATACTTCACCCAATTTGCAATTCCAGCCCTTGTAGTTTTCCACCATGACACACAACTTTTGATTTGGCAATTTTGGTCCCTCAAGTTGTGTTTTCTTCTTTTGGTTGACTTTTTTTGACTTTGTCGGGGTTGACTTTCTGTTGACTTTTTGACTTTGACTGTCTTTGGCTTCGATTTGACTTTGGATTTGACACTTTTCCATTCCGTGCTCAGTTTTGTCGTTTTTGGCTTTGTTTTTCGTCCTTTTGTGTGATATCCGTTTCCTGCACAATACAAATGCAAAACAAACATATATTTGGCAGTTTTTGTCTGCTTTTGGTCATTTAAGTCCGTTTTTAATGGAAAAAGGTATGTGTAATTAAGCACATACCAAAATCCCCCATACTAAGATATTGTCGTGTCCTCACGCAATGTTATGAAGTAAACACTTAAGAAAACCAAGAATCTCAATCCCCCTCGACTAATAACCTCGAAAAGTAGCTAAGTGTTCGTCAAGGGGAACTAAAGAATCAATAGCTTCGACAAGTCCCGTTTTCACCATTTTTTATAATATCACAAGTGATATATACATAAACTTTAAAATATATACCAGAAACCCTAGACCTTATACCAAAAACCCTAAACCTCTAACCACTAGGTATAATATCACAAGTGGTATATACATAAACTTTAAAACCTATACCAAAAACCCTAAACGAATACCACCCGATTTATTTAGCTAAAGAAAATAATTAAATTCTATCTAGCTAAATAAACCCGTAAGCTCCGCGCCTCATGAGTAGACCAGTACCAAAAAGTCGCAAACAAATAAAACTGTTAATAATAAACATTTTATATCTCAACTTCTAATTTAATCAAACTGTTTCTAAAAATCCCAAAGTCCAAAAGTTACAAACCATAGGCTGAACAAACATAGGCCTACATGAATTTGTAGCCTAATTCCTAAATTCTACAAGTCACACGCAGCCCAAGTGATTTTTGTACAAACCATACGAGGCCTAACTAAATTTACACAAGCAAAATGCATCCAGTAAAAAATAAAGCACACAAATTAAAACTAAGCAAAGAATAGGCTCATAAAATAAGCTCACATAAAAAAAACTATAACTCAGAGATAAGCCACAAAATTCACCAAAGGGAGCAAATAAAGATAACTAATGAAATCTTAAACTACTAAAATAAGCACTAATCATTTCCAAATAACGAGACGATTATCTTAAAAGTTCTAAATAAGCAAACGAAACTAAGCATTTATCAAAAGCATAATCGAAATAAGCACTTCTAAAAAACTAATAAGCTTAAGAATGAAATAAACAAGATATCACGTTAATAAGCTAAAGGAATAAAAGCTAAAATGAGATCCACATCTAAGATTACTAAATAAGCCTTTACGCAAACAAAATAAGCATTCAACTAATCGAATAAGCAAACTACATTAGCAACAAAGGAATTAAACTAAGCTATAAGCATTTAAACTTCTCAAATGACAAATCGATTAAGCAAATAAGCTCACAAAAGTTCGTCTAACAATTTAAGCTCTCTTTCGACCCAATAAGCTATTGATAAACTTATTTATTCAGAAACTATGAGCTTTTAATTAAACGAAAATGAAACAAGCATAACAATAAGCTATTTTCGAGCTTATTAAAGCTTATTATCACGAAAGGTGCTTAAAAACAATTGATAATGAGTCGAATCGGCTAGGAAAGCTTTTAGGAATCATTATCTAAATTGTTAAGAACTTTTGACAATAATAAGCTATGAAAATAAGGACGAAAATTTAGCTTATTGAATAAGCCACACAAAAAGCAAAATTACCGAGAGATTAAGTGAACAAAAAGCAACACGAGATCATCGACAAACTTTAAACCATTTTCATTACATCATTACATTAAGTTCGCGAAATAAGCTAGGTACAATAAGCAAAAAAAGTAAAACAAGCTATTACAAACTTAAAATAAGCTAAAAATGTAAAACTAAAACTAAAAAAATAAAAATACTAGCCTGATTGTTATCGGTAGCCGGACAATTATACCAAGAATGAGCACCACCACAAATAAGGCAAGTTTCCTCAACCGCTTTAACCGGAGCGGGAGTGACAACTTTTTTAGAAACAATCTCGACTAAGGTCGAAAGTTGATCCGCAAGCTTATCAATTCTCTCATCCGTTTTACTAGAAGTAGCATTCATCCTAGAGACATTTGATCTATTTCGTGAATAACGAACTTTTGATTTGTTCTCAATTATGTTTAAAGCTTCTCTAGTCGTTTTACTCAAAAGATTTCCACCCGCCGCGGCATTTAAGGAGTCTTGTTCATTCTCGTTTAAACCGTTGTAAAAGGTATCAACTTGAGTTAACTCTGTAAATCCGTGATGGGGACAAGCTCTAAGTAACTCCTTAAATCGTTCCCACGCTTCACTAAAAGTCTCCTCGAATTTTTGTGTAAAACGAGAAATTTCATTCTTTAAGTGAGTGGTTTTCGAAGGAGGGAAAAATTGATTCACAAATTTGGTCACGAGATCCTCCCAAGTCAAGATTGAATTCGGAGGTTCTTTCTCGTACCAAGTTTTAGCGGCTCCCTCGAGCGAATATGGAAACATCATAAGCTTAATCACATCGTTAGGCACATTCCTAAATCGTAAAGTCGAGGTAATCCTTTTGAAACTATTAATATGAGCATGAGGATTTTCACTCTCACGACCGTAAAACGGGTTAGCTTGAACTAGTTGTAACAAATTCGTTTTGATTTCAAAATGATCCGCATTAATTTCCGGTAAAACAATAGCTTCTCCATACCCTTCCGTGGGTGCTCGGAGTAGCTCTTCCATTGTACGTTCCGCCATTGGTGCAACGATAGTACGAAGCTCGGGTTTGACTATGTTTGGAGCACGTCCTTTATTTCGACGTCTCGGAATGGTGACGTTTGAATTATTTGGAAAATAGGAATTTCTAGTGCGCATGCACTAAACAAGCAAATGAAATGATAAAAGAAACGAGAAAAGGAAATATTTTTGTTTACCGAATAATCAACAAACTTAGGGTAACTCTCTTAAGTAAAATAAATTTTACAAAAGAGGTGCGCCTTTTTCGTAAGTGACACAAACGGTAATTTTTTTTAATCTTTGGTTCGGAAACTTATTGATGGATAATACCTCAATTGAAGGTATTATTTGTTGGTGTTCTTTTACCAACTTTGTAAAATTTTAAATTAACGAGAAAAATCAAAAAATCCGGAAGAGCAAATATTTTTGTATTTTTGTTTTTAAACTTTTACTTATACTAAAAAGAAAAGAAAAATATTTTTACTTTTTAATTTTTTTTTATTTTTTTTATTTTCTTAAAAGCGTAACTTTCGAAGACGAAAGGTTCTCCAAATCACGATCAACAAACTGCAAACGAAGGAATCTTAATCACAAATCCCCGGCAGCGGCGCCAAAAACTTGATCGTTATCAATTATATACACGTATAATGATATAAGTATAGAAAATTACCAAACTACCCTTGAGGACAAAGGAGGAAAGGAAAATTCTCACAATAATACGTATATTTACCGGTAAGTGATTACCGGGTCGTATTCCTCGAAGATTTATGAAATTGAGACCACGTTTGTTGATTGGACAATGATTTGAATTGGTTCAAAGATGATTTGTTTCCTAAAATCCTAAAAGTGAGCAATTTAAAGGACAAGTAAACCTAACTTTAATAACGGGAAATTAAACCTTAACTAAAAACGCAAAACGGGAACCCTAAATGGTTATTAAAAACCCTAAATTTCCAAAATTAATCCTAAAATGAATTTTTCTCTTTTAATGGACTCTAATTGACTAAAAAGTAAGTTTAAAGAAAACTAGAACAAAAACGGAGTTGAATTGAGCTTAAAATTTTAAAAAACGTGAACGGGAATGAATCCCGTTCTTTAAAAAATGAAATTTTGCAAATTAAACCCTACGAAAGCAAAACTAATCTTCCTAGAAACTATATGATAAAAGGAAATTTTCTAAAAAATATTTATATTTTTTTGATTATTTTTCTATTTTTTTATGAATTTTTAAAGTTTTTAATAAAAATAAATGTTTAAAAATACTAAACTAAATATAAAAATTGTGAAAACAAATATAGAAAGTAGCTTGAATTAAGAGGAATCTAGGAAAAATAAGTTGGGAAACACAGCTTATCGAATAAGCTGTGTTATAAGCTAAAACAGCTTATTGTACAAAAAAAGCTTAAATGTATCTAAGTAATAGATTTTGTAAAACTAGAATGAAAAAGACCACATGGCACGTTGGTAGTGAGTGTGTGTTGTGAGGTGTTATAAAAGGTGAGGATGTTTAGGTCGGGGGTTCGAGCCTTGCTCACCCCCGATTTCCATTTCCTTTTTTTTGAAAATTTTAAAAGCAAACTTGTAGAAAAGCTAAAAATAAGAACTTTTAATAAAATCAACTATATCTAAAAACCTGTAATAAGCTAGATAACTGCTTAGGAAACTAGCAGAC
>BQNB010063907.1:0-34317 GCA_026074375.1 Tanacetum coccineum | reverse complement strand
CCAAATTTGAAAGAGAGCGATTAAATCAGAAACAAAACCTAAATGTCCTCATAGGTCATAACCTAAGTTCTACATGACAAACCTGCAGCTCTGATACCATGATTGTAACACCCCACCTGAAACGGGTCAAATGTCACACTTATGGCGCTAATGAACGCAAGGGAAGACTCTATTTATAAAAATGGTTCAACAAAGTTCCTCAACAAAACAAAGGAATTAATAGGTCTTGAACATAATGACCTTTGGTATGTGTTTAATTACACATACCTTTTACCTTTAAAAGCAAGTTAAAATAACCAAAAACGGACTTAAAATGCCAAAAATATGCTTGTTTTGCTAATTGTGTTGTGCAGGAACGGATATCTAATAAAAAGACGAAAAACAAAGCCAAAACGACAAAACCGGACACGGAATGGAAAAGCGTGGAAAAGACACAGTCAAGTCAAAGCCCAAGTTTGAAAAAGTCAACCCAAGTCAACCCCGACAAACCCGAAGCCAAAAGTCAAGAAAAACAAGTTTAGGGACTAAACTTGTTAAATCCCTAAACTTGTCTTAAAAGAAGAAAAGAAGAAAATAAAGAGAAGGGTTAACTCTGCCAAATTGGTAAAGTTAAACCACAAGGGGCAATTCTGCCAAGTCCCCAAAACCATAACTCTCAAGGACTTGTGATGCAAAGCCAATTATAACTCTCGGGGGGTTTTCTTGCCATTTTTCCAAACTGTTAACACCACAAGGACGAAACTTGAAATAACCATATACACCTTGAGGGACGAATTGTGACTAAACCCCAAACCTTTACCCCAAGTTTGAAGTCACTGTATATCTTCTCCACTATTTCCCGCCAAAACCCATGAACCCCACAACCTGTCCCTATCCACCTCGTTTAACCTCCCACAACCCTCCAAAACCTTCACAATCCCTAACCCCACACCCCCACATGGGTATGCCATGTTGGCAATCCTAATTCCCACCAATTCGGATCAATGGTTATTAAAACTCGACTTGGGCACCAAGGTGAATGAAGGGCCAAGATTGTTTGTGTTTACACTCTCACAACAAACACAAGACGTTTTTATGTCTTCAAAGAAGCACACCAAGTGAAGACAAGAGAAGACCAAGTGCAAACCCTAGCTTAGTTTTACTATTTAAACTGTTGTAAGCCCCTGGTTAGTGAGTTTTTAGTGTGTTAGTTTTAGTTACAGTAGTTTATTTACTTGATGTACTTGTACTCTTTCTTTTTATGAAAATTCAGTTTGTCTTTCAAATATTGTGCCAAGTTACTTATACTTCTTTAAACTCATATATGCTCTCAATATAAGCTATTTATAATCTGTTTTTAAACTTTTATACAAAAATTTAAGGAAAATTTTAAAGAAGGAAAGAAACGGGTTACTGTTTGATCAAGTGTGGATGAATGAGCAATATTGGAAGGCTCATTGGGTTCATTGCTTATTAGCTTATTTTTAGCTTATTAATGTTCTATTATGCTTATTTGTGTTTAATGATGGTTAAAAATACCTTTTAGTTGCTTGTATTTCATCTTCTTGCCAAACTGCTTAAAAACTGTCTAATTTAGCTTATTTAAGTCACTAGCTTATCAGTCTTTAAAAGTGCTTATTTGTTTAGCTTTTCATATTTTTATTGCTTAATATTGCTTAATTAGTAGTAATCTTTAAAGTTTTGAGCTTAAAACAGTTCTTGTATGTTTTAAAATTATTTTTTAAAATATAAAGGGGTGTTTGGGTTAAGTATGAAAACGGGTCAAAACAAGGAAGTCATGGGTTGGGGTCATAGAGTTAACTTTAGCTTGAGTGTTTGAGCTTATTTAAGTCTGTTTTACCAAAGTTTTTTAGTCAAAAACCTGTTTTTCAAGTTTTTACAAGTGTACTTAAAACTGTGGTTTTTAAAAAGAGATACAATGGCTTATTTGGTTAAGCCATTGTAATCTTGAGTTGTGGTTTAAAAAAGTGTGTTATTTGAGTGTCTAAATAAGCTGTCTAAAGTACTTGAGTCATTTGACTTTTTGAGTCAAAACTGCCAAAGATATTAAGTGCCATTTTTATAAAAGAAAAAAGTCCTTTTTCAAGAATCAAAATCAGCATGTTTTCTTGGTGTTTAGAAGCTTCAAATTTGAGCATAAGCTCACTTTAAGCCATTCTAAATCTGTTTTAACTTAGCTTTTTATTTCAAGCTTATTTGACAGCTTATTTTAAGCTGTCAATATAAGCCCTTGTCTTTAGTTTATTTTCCCCTGGTGCTAGGGGCCCATTTTTTAGCAGTCTTTTCTAGCTTTTTAGTAAACCCAAGTCCTAGCTTTTGGCTTATCTTAAGAGCCAATAAGCTCTTTGATAAGTCCCTTTAGTTTCAGACCTTAAGAGACCCTTTTGATAGCTTATTTTTAAGCTTAAAGTAGCCCTTTAACTGTTTTGCTTAAGCTAATGGTAGATTGCTGATTGTTCTTTCTAGCTTATTAGGAGCTTATTAGTTGTTAAATTCAGTCTCTTATTTGCTTATAGGAGTGTAAGTGGCCTTAAGATAGCTATTCCGTTTTTCCCTTTGCTTATTGAGGTTTTGAAGCCAAATTCTACAACCAACAGCAACGAACTCCCAAGTTTAGTACTGCTGTGGGTATTAAGCCACAATCTAGCTTATAAGCTTATTCCATTTGCTTAATTGTGTCCTAGTAGCTTAATATAGGATGGGGTGATAAGCTGGTTGTGTGCTATTTTGCCACATTTTCTTTGCTATTTGTGGGCCAACAGTCCCAAGAGATAAGCACTTTTGCCTTTAAGCTCATTTAGCTTTCGTCTAGTTTAAAGCCCTCTTTCAGCTTATTTAGTTGTCCCATTTTAGTCTTTAGTGCTTATCTAGGTTAGGTTAGGTCCCCCTTTTAGCTTATTAGTTTAAAGTCTAGCTTATTAGTCCAAAAAGTCCAAAAGACTTAAGCATTTTAGCCTTTAAGCTTGCTTAAGCTTCTGTCCACTTTAGAAGCTCGTTTTTTAGCTTATTTATAAGCTTTTACAAAAAGTTGTAGTTTTAAAAATTGTTAAGCTCAAGGAGCTTAACAAGTTTTGTTCACAAAGTTTTTCATAAAAAAAAAGAGAGGAGACAAGGGGTGACCCGGGTGAGCAAGACTCGAACCCGGGCCTCTACCCTCGTACACCTCCCTTTTATAACACAAGACTTACCGCTGCGCCCTTGGGACTTTTTCATTAAAGTCCCAAGTGGTTAGCTATTTAAGGGCATTTTAGCCTTATAAGCTATAAGCTGTTTACAGCTTATTTTCGGGCTTATTTATAAGCCAATTTTTAGTTTCTTATTTTTCGTAGGTAGTATTAGTGTTCTAGTATTTAGTAAAATTTTCAGAATTTTTAAAAGTAGTTTAGTATTTTTTTATAATTTAATTTCGTTATAAGTTTTAAAAATTCATAAAAAATTCAAAAATTATCAAAAAAATATTTTTCTTTTTTAGAAAATTTTCTTTAGTCATATAGTTTGTAGGAAAAATATAAAAATTTTCGTAGGGTCATTTTTGTAACTTTTTGATTTTTAAAGAACGGGGCTCGGGTGCGGTTTTTGTCTTGACTCGTTTTTGGTCCCGAACGACCTCCGTTTTTTCAGTCAGTTCTTTATTCCCATTCTGTTATTAGACCCCTAGAGTAGTTTTAGAAGTGAAATTTCTCCGAAGGGTTTAATTTTAAGTTTTATAGGTTGTTTGACCCCTCTTGTTTGTCGGGATTCGTGCACTCGTTTTCTAGCTTAATTTCATATTTTTAAGGTTTTTTCTAAACTTTATTGTTTATTATTGTATAATTTATAGCCTTCCACACTCTCAAATCTTTCTCTCTCTCAAACTCCAATCTTCCGACTGTATCGATTTTCCAGCACAGCCTCGTTGGGGATTAACGACCCGGGAACATTCTATACTGCTCCTGGTTTTCATTGATTTGTTGTTATTTTATTACTTATATCTTTAAATATTTTTATTATATAATATATATTTTTAGTTTTATTAAGGCACAAATCAAAACGCCGTATCGAACCGACTTCCGACCCTATAAATATAAAACTCAAAAACGCAGTTTGGTGTGCTAACATAATCTCGATACCTAAAACCATAAAAGTCAATTTCTAAAGGAGAAAAAGAAGCAGAAGAGGTGCCTTGCAACGCATTTCCAATCCATAAAAGACAAACGCGCTTGGGGTCCAACTCTTCTTATAACTTTTTATTCTTCAGTTTTTGGTAGTCATTCTTTAACTCGGTTAGTTTACCGTTGGCTAAAGAATAGTCTCCTTGAGTTTATTAGACGCTTGAAGGCCAAGACCTTCGGTATTAGCCATTTATTATGAAGATATAAATTTTGATTTTGTTTTATCTTGATTTCTTTGATTATCGATGAAAATGCTTGTTTATGTTTTATCAATTTATATGTTTATTGCATTAGTATGCGACCTATCATTCAACTGGATCTAGTGATACGGACCAAGTAATCTAGAGTCTGGGATAGCTCTCCATATAGTGATTTATAGATATAGAATCATAGGATCACAAATATTGTCCTGCTAAATCTGTGTCTAGGATATGCTTTGGGCTTAACTAGTTAATTAAATATTGCCTTTGGTTTAGTGAACAAGTTGACTAGCAGGTGAACCTAGATAATTCAACAAATAACGTTCTGATTCCATTGGATAGTTGGACAAGTGGACTACTAGTGTATAAATTGCCATTAAGCAGTAAGTGGGTAAAGTCTCTATGAGCTAGGGTTTAACAAGATCACCATTGCTTTAATCCCTAAGATAGATTATAATCAGCAAATAAAGATGCTTTATGCGAATGCTTTAATTATGACAAAATTAATGTGTCTAGGTCTTAGGAAGAAGTCCTGCCTAAGTCATAAGAATGATATGCCACATCGAGAGAAGAAATCATTGCATTTAATAAACAAACCAACACTCTAATCAAATTAATAATTGTTAATACAGTTTTCTATCATAAGGCTTGACCGCTCTTTTATCTTCTGTTAATTAGCTTGTGTAGGTTAAAGTGTCTTGAATTGATTGTAGTCACCAACCAAACCCGTGCTAGTCTCTCAGGCTGAACCCCCCCTTTTACTTGTTAGAATTAGGATTAGTACTAACATAGGATTAGCATAGGTTTGACTTAGATTAGAATTAACTTAGATTAGATAAACCAAAATATAAATAAATTGATAGATTTAACCTCGCTTCAAGTGTTCGACACCCGTTAAAGTGTTGTTTTTGGTTAAGTCGGCAAAATATAAATTTAAAACTTGAATCATAAAAATAAACACCACACAACGACACATCAAGTTTTTGGCGCCGTTGCCGGGGAGTGAAAATTAATCTTGATTTTTATTTTATGTTTTGGTTTTTAGCATTAGATTAGATGTAACCCTTAGGAGTAGTGTTAATTATATTAGTGTAATTTAGAGTAGTTTATATTCCTGCTTGTTTATTCTGTTTGTGTTATACGGCGTATTCAGTTCACTAAATACGACGTATTGGTTATTTAATAGTTTTCCTAGTAAGATTGTTACAGGATGGATGATCCAAACATTACTATGGAGGAATACATCAGGCTCGAGGAAGAAAAAGCTCGAAAACATGGAAAAGTGTTTAACTGGGAAACTGCTAAATATGGTAAGATCTGGTATGATGAAGACGTTCACGATCTCAGATCTGTTGAAACTGAATTCCCAGCTATAGTGTTTGATGATGCGTTTACATCTGAAGTAACGCTCTCCTGTGAGCCTACGATAAGTTCTCTTAACGATGAAATTGAATTTAGAATTTTGTTTGATGATTCCGACGATGAAGACTACACTGTAATTTTTGAGAAAAACTCGTTTTCTTATAAAATAATTTCTACTAATGATTTGAAAACGGATTCGAAAAACGATAATGAAAAAGTCATGCCTTCACTTCCATCACATGTGCCTGTTACCAGTTGTTTTAATGATTTAGACTTCTTTAAATATTTTGAAAATGAATTTCTAGCCTTGTTTACAATGATGCTCAAATGTCTAAATCAGATCTATTAACTGAACCGATCTTAAACCCACAACATATCGATGATATTGATCTAAATGATGAAACATCATTGTCTGAATATGATAAAGAGGAACAAAATGTTTTGTACTTTAATGATCTATTCCCCTTCAACATTATTCGTCCCGTTGATCTAAAGTCGGAAAAAGACAATGATAATAATGAGATCGATATAATATAGTCTTCGGAGGGTAATGAAATTACACATGGGTCAAATGTGCTTTCTGAAACAAGTCGCGATAAAATCAATAAAACCTTCAGAATGGGAAGTTTTGTCATGAACGTAAAAGTGAATATCATGATTTGGAATCATTACGCAAACGGAATGCCATTCTTTATCATTATGAATTTATATGTTCTGTTTGGCCTTCTGTTCAACCCTAATCGGTATTATAAGGATGGTGATTATGCGATAATGTTGCGGAGGCCAAGGTATGTTTTCTTTGCTTTATTTTAGGAAAATTGGTCTCCAAGAATGGATACGACATATTAAGATAAAACCGATACGACGTATCCATTATTTTTAATGAAGTTAACTAAGTCAACAAAATCCGCCGATACGGCGTATTAATCAAACTACGATACGGCGTATCGAGTTTGGGTATAAAAACCCCTCTGATACACCGGATTGAGATTTACCACCACTTTTTCACTCACACACTCAAACGATTTTACCAACTAAATTCCTGGAGATCATCTCTTGTTCTTGATTCATAATAGCACTATCCTTTATCACGATCGAATGGTAAAAATCCTTCCCTTTTTCTTTTCGATTTATGATGACATCAAATAACGTCTATTTTATAGAATCATTTATCCCACGATATTAACCCATTTTGTATAGTTATTGCAAAGAATTGTTACTTAATCATTTATATTTGAGAATTGCAGTAATTATGGAGTAATTGGTGAAAGTTAGCAAAAGGCGCGCATTCTGGAGCTTAAATGAAGATATTTTGAAGATTACTATTCTGAAGACCAATACGCCGTATCCATCAAGGAAGATACGGCGTATCCGTGCCTGCACTCACCAAAGACCACTCAGGAATAAAGATCAATATGTCGTATCTAGAGGACTCAATACGCCGTATTAATACGCCGTATTGAAGATATAGTATGTAAATATTCTGAAATATATCAAATGTGGTCCCTACTCCAAGAAACCCCCAATACGCCGTATCTAATCCCTTGGATACGCCGTATCAAACTGACTTCCAGAACCTATAAATACAAAACTTAAAAACGAGTTTTAAGTGTGCTAAATCATATTCTCGATACCTAAACCGCAAAAGTTGATTTTCAGAAGAGCAAAAGAGGTATTGCAACACATTCCAATCCATAGAAGACAACGTGTAATTCCATATACTTTAGTAATCGTTCAGTTTTTGGTATCATTCGTTAACTCGGTTAGTTTACCTTGGCTAAATAATTGCTCTTGTATTTATTATGACGCTTGAAGGCTAATACCTTTGGGTATTAGCCATTATTATGAAGATCTGAATGTTTGGTATTGTTTATCTCGATTTCTTGATTTATCGTTGAATGCTTGTTTATGTTTATCAATTTATACTTGTTTACGTGCTTTTGTATGCGACCTATCATTCAACTGGATCTAGTGATATGGACCAAGTAATCTAGAGTTTGGGATAGCTCTCTATATAGTGATTTATACATCTAGAATCATAGGATCATAAATATTGTCCTGCTAAATCTGTGTCTAGGATACGCTTCGGGCTTAACTAGTTAATTGGATATTGCCTTTGGTTTATTGAACGTGTTGACTAGAAGGTGAACCTAGATAATTCAACAAATAACGTACTGATTCCATTGGATAGTTGGACAAGTGGACTACTAGTGTATAAATTGCCATTAAGCGGTAAGTGGGTAAAGTCTCTATGAGCTAGGGTTTAACAAGATCACCATTGCTTTAATCCCTAAGATAGATTATAATCAGCAAATCAGGATGCTTTATGCGGATGCTTTAATTGTGACAGAATTAATGTGTCTAGGTCTTAGGAAGAAGTCTCGCCTAAGTCTTAAGAATGATATACCGCCTCGAGAGAAGAAATCATTGCACTTAATAAACAAACCAACGTTATAATCGTATTAATAATGGTTAATACAATTTTCTATCATAAGGCTCGACCGTTCTTTGATCTTCTATTAATTAGCCTGCGTGGGTTAAAGTGTCTTGAATTGATTGTAGTCACCAACCAAACCCGTGCCAGTCTCTCAGGCTAAAACCCCCCCTTTTACCTCGTAGAATTAGGATTAGAACTAACATAGGATTAGCATAGTTTGACATAGATTAGAATTAACTTAGATTAGATAAACCAAAATATAAATAAATTGATAGATTTAACCTCGCTTCAAGTGTGAAAAAGAGACTCCATTTTTCTTCTCAGAAGAGTGTATCGAATCCTTTAATACACTTAAAAGAAAATTGACCGAGGCTCCAATTTTGATTGCTCCAGACTGGGACTTGCCCTTCGAACTCATGTGTGATGCAAGCGACTTTGCAATTGGGGCAGTCCTAGGGCAACGAAAGAACAAGCATTTCCAACCAATTCACTATGCCGAACAAGACAATTCCAAAGCTCAAGCGCTCTACACTACGACGCGATAAAAAGAACTACTATGCCGTAGTGTACGCTTTGAGAAATTCTGGTCAAATCTCTTTTGTCCAAAAGCATAGTTATACTGATCATTTCTGCTAATAAGTATCTCTTTGGCTAAAAAGAATGCTAAGGCAAGACTAATTGGTGGATCCTTTTGCTCCAAGGAATTCGATATGAAATACGAGACAAAAAGAGACAGAAAATCTGGCCGCGCGATCATCACTCGCATAAAACAAAAAAAAACTGACTTGAGAACCCTCACCAAAATGAGTTCTGAGATACTAAGGAATACACAAAAACAAAACATTTCCACTCGAGACTCTTGGATCGGTTGCTCTTCGTGATGATAGTACCCCATGGTTTGCAGATTTCGCAAACTACCATGCGGGAAATTTCATTGTCAAGGGAATGTCGACCCAGCAGAAAAACAAGTTTTTCAAAGATGTCAAACATTATTTCTGGGACGACCCCTTTCTATTCAAGATCTGTGCAGACCAAGTAATTAGGCGTTGTGTTTCAGGGCAAGAAGCTTTAGACATTCTTAAAGCTTGCCACAGTGGACCCACTGGGGGACACTACGGTGCCAATTACACCGCTAAAAAGGTCTTCGATTCAGGATTTTATTGGCCCACGATCTACAAGGATGCCCATGACTTTGTCACCCGATGTGACATTTGTCAACGTCAAGGCAAAATTTTCTGTCAACGTGACGAATGCCATAAAACTCTATCCAAGTTTGCGAAATTCTTTGACATTTGGGCATTGACTTTATGGCCGTCCGTCTTCAAGAGGGAACAAATATATACTCGTGGCAGTCGATTACTTATCAAAATGGGTTGAAGCAAAAGCGCTCCCCACCAATGATGCCCGAGTTGTTTGCAAATTTCTTAAAACTCTCTTCTCCAGATTTGGTGCCCCTCGTGCAATCATAAGTGATCGCGGAACCCATTTTTGCAATGACCAATTTTCAAAGGTCATGCTTAAATACGGAGTCACTCATCGTCCCGTCCACCGTGTAATCACCACAAACAAGTGGACAAGTTGAGGTATCCAATCGTGGTTTGAAAAGAATTCTTGAAAGGACCGTAGGCGAAAATCGTGCCTCTTGGTCGGATAAATTAGATGACGCACTTTGGGCTTTCCGCACAGCTTACAAAACACCCATCGGGTGTACTCCATAAGGTTAGTGTACGGGAAGGCATGTCATCTTCCGATTGAGCTCGAGCACAAAGCTTACTGGGCCCTTAAGCATACAAACTTTGATATCAAAACAGCGGGTGATCACAGAAAAATTCAACTCAATGAACTTAATGAACTTCGTGATCATGCCTATGAAAACTCTTTGATCTATAAAGAGAAAACAAAGAGAATCCATGACTCCAAGATCAAAAACCGCGTTTTCAAACGCGTGACGAGTCCCATCTTTATCTCAGATTGAAGATTTTCTCGGGGCAATGCTAATGACCCCTGAGTGGACCATTTACTGTAAACGCAAGTTTTCCATATGGCACAGTCGAGTTATCCCAAAACTCCGGCCGAATTTCAAAGTGAATGGTCATCGTTTGAAACACTACTTTGGAGAGGAAATACCAACCGAGGTTGTCCCAGATCTCTAGACGTTCCCCATGGACCAATAAATTCGGGGGACGGGTCAAGCATAGCGACCTTAAACAAGCGCTTCGTGGGAGGCACCCCATGCTTATCAGTAGTATGTAATAAATAAGTGTTTTTGTGTGAGAAGGCTTACATTTTCCATTACCCGTGTTTTGTCCATGTTTTGTGTGCTTTGTGTTGTATGTCCAGGATTTCCCGGATTGTGAAGACTCTCATGCTCGCAGTATCCACAAGAGTTTCACATCCTCAGTCATTTGGGAATCGCAGTATCCAATCTAATCGACATCGTTTTACTTTTGGCACACTTAATAAACGGGCCTGTTGATTTGCGTAGGAACCCCATGAAACTCGAGGACGATGTTTAGTTTCTAGTATGGGGGTGAGTCTTCGATTGATTTTTTGCCTGCATGTCTTTGTATCATGTAATGCCCGTTTTTACACCAAGATTTAAGCAAAAAATACCAAAAAAAAATTCAAAAAATTTAAAAAAAAAAAATTCAAAAATAAAATAAGTGTTTTGTCCACATTTTTGCTTCCCAATTGAGTAGTACATAGAATAATTTTTGACATCGAATCCGAGCATGTTGAGCCCTACTAGTTTTTTTTAGTTCTCACTTACCGCTTGTAGGCTAAGCTTTCACGAATTCTATTGCTTCGAATTTTAATAAGGTGAAGAACAAGAAGTGATAGAGTTAAATATAAGTTTATGTGCTAAGCAAGATTCTTCTAAAACTTATATGAGTAACTTGTGGTTTTTTCTCCCATTAGCTTCTAATCCGCATAATCATACGTACTCATTTCAATCACTTAGTCAATCAATGTTTTTTAGAAAACTTCAATTTGTAACTTGATTCTTTAAAGCGAGGTTTTTCTGTTCTTAGTAATTTGAAAGTTAAAATGCAAAAGAAGCATGAATGAAATATGAATGCAAAAATGCATGAATATTGAAATTATGCCAATGAAGCATACATTTGATTATATGGAGCAAGTAAAAGATGTGTCGTGATATCCCACTCCGCTAACCACGAGGTGGGGGTTCAAACTAAGAGATCTTTACTTCTAGGGATTTGGTGTGTTGTGATATCTCACCAGGAAGCGAGGTCTAGGTGAGGGTTCAAACTAAGACACCTATCCTTAGCCATATTAGGAAGAAGGTGTTGATGTGATTTCCCACTACGCTAGCAACTGGGTGGGTTTTCAAACTAAGAACACCGGTCGTTGGTTGTGATATCCTACTAGGGAGCGAGGCCTAGGTAGGTGTTCAAACTAAGCAACGCATTCCTAGCTTTAAGAACTTATGATTATAATATGAAGTATTTGCAAAAAAGTTCTACAGTTAAAATTTCGTTCTTTAAAATCAAGTTACAAGGACCTAATAAGTTGTTGCTTTGAGTCATGATTCATCTTGAATCACGACTATGGAAATAAGTTGATCTATGGTTGAGTTGAAATGAGTACACACATTTAAATCATATATTCATGTTGGGAGTTAAAAGTTCACAAGTCATAAGTATGAGTGCTTAGCATTTAGACTTATATTGACAAATGATCTTGTTTAATTGCTTGGTTTGGAACTAGTGAAAAATCGGGGACGATGAATTTATCCGTCAGGACATCCGTAGATTATTCTATGGGCGTTTCTCATTCTATGATCCCAATGTTGATATAATAAAGGAAGTCAAACAGGAAGTCGAGAAAAGAAAAAGGAAAATCCAAAAATATTAGGGAGAGTCAGTGTACAGATAAAAATGGTGAAAACGGGACTTGTCGAAGCTATTGATTCTTTAGTTCCCCTAAAAAAAAAAAAAAACAACACTTAGCCTACTTTTCAAAGGTATTATCGAAGGGGATTGAGATTCTTAGTTTTCGA
Organism: Tanacetum coccineum; assembly: GCA_026074375.1. NCBI lineage: Eukaryota > Viridiplantae > Streptophyta > Magnoliopsida > Asterales > Asteraceae > Tanacetum > Tanacetum coccineum. The sequence continues at coordinate 22,146 of BQNB010063907.1, read as the reverse complement.
AATGCCTTACTTCATAACATTGCGTGAGGACACGACAATACCTTAGTATGGGGGGTTTTGGTATGTGTTTAATTACACATACCTTTTACCTTTAAAAACAAGCTAAAATGACCAAAAACAGACAAAAAACTGCCAAAGATATGTTTGTTTTGCATTTGTGTTGTGCAGGAAACGGATATTCACAAAGAACGAAAAACAAAGCAAAAATGACAAACTAGTGCACGGAATAGAGGAGGAAAGGAATAAGTGTGAAAAGTCGTAAGCAAATCTAAAAAGCCAAAAAGTCAACCAAGTCAAAAAGTCAACAGGAAAGTCAAAGTCAAGAGGAAGTCAAAATCAGAAGAAATATAACTTAAGGGACCAAAAATGTCAAATCCCTAAGTGAATTACAAAAAGAAAAAGACTACAAGGGCTGATTTTGCAATTTGCTTGAAATAACAAGTGAGGGGGCATTCCTGCCAATGTCCCAATCTTGTTTACCCAAAGGACTATGTTTGTTATAAGAGATAGTAAGATTGAAGGGTGCAATTTCTGCCAAACCCTCAACCTTATATCACCACAAGGACCATAGATGCAAAATACCCTATAACCTTGAGGGGCCAAAGTTGGCAAACCACCAAACCCTTCCCTGTTAAACTCAAAACAGCTTTTCCCGCCCAATTTTCCCCCCAAACAAGTCACGGGTTTCTCCACCCCGTTTTTATCCCATAACCCTTTCAACACCATGGGTAAACATCACCCCCCCCCCCCCCACTAAATTCAACCAGCCATAAAGCCATTGCCAATGTTGGCAATCTCACCATTCTCAATGATCATTAGCCGAATCAATGGCTAGGATGGATTTAAAGAAGCACAATTGCTATCAATGGCTGAGATTAGGGCTTTGAAGTCTCTCACAGAAGAAACACAAGAAAGAAGGGCTGAAGACTTAGCTCTTAGTATAAATAGGAGGCTATGTGAGCCGAATTTAGGGTGTAGGGTAGAAGTCTTTATCTTTCTTGAAATTAAGTCATTTTTTATGTTTCTTTCAGCTTATTTACAGCTTATTGCAAGTTCTTTGTACATTTTTTTTAGTTAATGAAGTGTTGAAGTTTTAAGGTTTTATACCCGTTTTTGAGTTTTATTGTCAAACTGCTTAAATCACCTTTATATGTGTTAAAAAGCTCTTAAAACAGCTTATTAATAAGATATGTTCACTAACAAGTTATATAAGCTAATAAAGATTTGAACTTGTACTAAAAATTCCACTCGAAAAGTACCACAGCTTGTTACTTTGGATATAAGCCAGAATTGGATGGGCTTTATGACAATACCAAGCTATTTAATAAGCTGGAGCTTTAGAATAAGCTTTTACTAGCTTATTTTCCCCTTGTTTAGAGCAAAGTGGTTTGTATAGTTTCTCAAGTCCATTTTTAGCTCATTTTTAGCATTAGCTTATTTTCAGCTTATTGGTGCTTAATTTTCTTTTGAGTATGGTTATTTATGCTTATTATTGCTTATTAGTGCTTAAAATATAGGAGTTATAAGTTTAAATTTCATTATGCAAGTTTTTACCATTTTCTGTCCAAATTAGCCTAGTTACTGTCACTTTTTATTTTAGCTTATTTAGTGTTTATTTATTGTTAAATTTTGCTTATTTATGTCTTTTATGCATGTTTAGCTTACTGTCTTTGATTTCCATGGCTTAATTCACCCTTCATAAGCTTAAACAGCCTTTAAGCTATTTTTAAGGGGGTGTTTGGGTTAAGTATGAAAACGGGTCAAAACAAGGAAGTCATGGGTTGGGGTCATAGAGTTAACTTTAGCTTGAGTGTTTGAGCTTATTTAAGTCTATTTTACCAAAGTTTTTTAGTCAAAACCTGTTTTTTAAGTTGTTACAAGTGTTATTTGAAACTGTTGGGCTTAAAAAAGAGAATCAATGGCTTATTTGGATAAGCCATTGTAAATTTGAGTTGGGGTTTTAAAAAGAGTGGCATTGTGTGTCTAAACAAGGTGTAAACAAGTGCTTTGTGGACGACACACACACGTATATTGATTGAGTAGTCAAAGCTGTAAAGATGTACATGGGGGGGGGGGTTACGTGGTAGTAAAAAGAAAAAATCTGCGCACTGAATCAAGAGCTAAAATCAGCATCTTTAAATTGTTTTTAGAAGCCTAGATTTTTAGCATAAGCTCACCTTAAGTCATTTTTCATCTGTTTTAACTTATCTTTGTATTTTGAGCTTATTTGACAGCTTATTCAAAGCTGTCAATATAAGCCCTTGTCCTGGCCCTTGCTTATTTCCCCTGGGTGCTCATGGGTCTCTTTAAGGCCTTCATTATCCAGCTTTATTAGTAACCTCAGCATAAGTTATTGGCTTTTCTAAAAAGCCAATAAGCTCTTTGTTAAATTCCCTTAGTTTCAGGCCTTAAAAAGCCCTTTTAGTTGCTTATTTTTAAGCTAAGTTTTTGTCCCTAGGCCAAATCCATACCCAACAGTACTAACTCTTAAGTTAGTACTGTTGTGGGTATTAAGCCACTTCTTGGCTTATTGAGCTTATTTGTGTTCCTAGTAGCTAATTAGGTTAGTGTGTTAGGTTGTGTGTGCTTATTTTCTTATTGTCTTAGCTTATTTTGTGTAAACAGCCCAAGACCTTGCCCTTTTGCCTTTTAAGCTTTAAGCTAATTTAGCTTCCTGTCATTTAAGCTTTTTTAGCTTATTTAGTTATAGATTTTAGCTCTTTATGCTTATTTAGGCTAGTTAGATAATATTTTTTTGCTTATTTGTCCCAAGTTTCTACTTAAGTGACCACAAGAGTCCAAAAGACTTAGTTTTTTTAGCCGTTAAGCTCCATTTAGCTTCTGTCCACCTTAGAAGCTCTTTTTAAGCTTATTTATAAGCTTTTAGAAAAAGTTGTAGTTTTAGAAATTGTTAAGCTCAAGGAGCTTAACAACTTTGGTTCACAAAGTTTTTCATAAAAAAAAAGGAGACAAGGGGTGACCCGGGTGAGCAAGACTCGAACCCGGGCCTCTACCCTCGTACACCTCTCTTTTTGGTAACAAGTGTTACCGCTGCGCCCTTGGGACTTTTACGTTAGTATCCCAAGGGCTTTAGTATTTAACCTTGTTTTCCACTTTAAGGCTATAAGCTGTTTACAGCTTATTTTTGGGCTTATTTATAAGCCTCACTTATTTGGATTCCATTTTCGTAGGTTAGTCATAGTGTCTAGTAATTTTAGTAAAATTTTCAGAATTTTTAAAAGTAGTTTAGTATTTTTTATAATTTAATTTAGTTAAAAGTTTAAAAAATTCATAAAAAATATAAAAATTATCAAAAAAATATTTTCTTTTTTTAAAAAATTTTTCTTTAGTCATATAGTACGTAGAAAAAATACAAAAACTTTCGTAGGGTCATTTTTGTAACTTTTTGATTTTTAAAGAACGGGCTCGGGTGGCGGGTTTTTTTATGGAACTCGTTGTATTAAGAACCGAAGCTGGCTACCACTCTTTGGTAATTTGAGAGATTTGATCATGCATGAAACTCATAAATCAAAGTATTCCATTCACTGAGGTTCTGACAAAATGTATCAGGATCTAAAGAAACTCTATTGGTGGCCTAACATGAAGGCAATCACCACTGAGTATGTTGGCAAATGTTTAACATGCTATAGAGTTAAAGCAGAATATCAAAAGCCATCCGGCTTAATGGTACAACCAGAGATTCCTATGTGGAAGTGGGAGAGAATAACAATGGATTTCATCACAAAACTTCCCAAAACATCAAGCGGACATGACACAATCTGGGTCATTGTCGACCGTCTTACCAAATCAGCACATTTCATCCCTACCAGAGCAATGGATAGTATGGAAACCCTTACAAGGTTGTACATCAAAGAAATAGTCTCCCGGCATGGAGTACCAATATCCATCATCTCGGATCGTGACAGTCATTTCACATCCAGATTCTGGCAATCATTACAGAATGCTTTGGGTACTCAATTAGACATGAGTACGGCATATCATCCTGAAACCGATGGACAAAGTGAAAGAACCATCCAAACACTCGAAGACATGCTTCGAGTGTGTTATAGATTTTGGAAAAGGATGGGAAAAACACTTACCATTAGTAGAATTTTCTTACAATAACAGTTACCATGCCAGTATTAAGGCAACACCATTTGAGGCACTTTATGGTCAAAAGTGCAGATCACCTATTTGCTGGGCCGAAGTTGGAGATGTTCAACTTATGAGACCAGAAATAATCCATGAAACCATCGAGAAAATAGTGCAAATTCGACAACGCTTGCATGCTGCAAGAGACCAGCAGAGAAGTTATGCCAATGTAAGACGAAAGCCTTTAGAATTTCAAGTTGGATTTCAAGTTATGTTAAAAGTGTCACCTCGTAAAGGTGTCATCCGATTCGGAAAACAAGGAAAGCTTAATCCCCGGTACATTGGTCCATTTAAGATTATTAAAAGAATCGGTCCAGTGGCGTATAAACTTGAACTTCCTAAAGAACTCAGAAATGTCCACAATACCTTCCACGTTTCTAATCTAAAGAGATGCTTATCTGACGAATCCCTTGTCATTCTAATGAAAGAGCTTCGGCTCGATGACAAGCTCAACTTTGTGGAAGAACCAGTGGAGATCATGGATCGAGAAGTCAAGCAACTAAGACAAAGTCATATTCCTATAATCAAAGTAAGATGGAACTCTAAAAGAGAACCAGAATTTACGTGGGAATGCGAAGATCAAATTCATGCCAAGTATCCACATCTATTTTCAAACATCACTCCAGCATCCAACTAAATCTCGGGACGAGATTTCTTTTAAGGGAGAGAGACTATAACAACCCGTAATTTTCATCAATGTAGTTATCCATCTATTAAATTAGATACACTGTAATATCCATCTATTATATATACCACCTTTTTACAGGGAAATTTTTTGCTTTATTCCATTATGTAGCGTAGTTTACATAACTAAAGTAAACAAGCTAACGCAACCTACCAATGCCATTTATATCTACGTTTATATCAAAACCCTAATTATATGTAATGTATACATATAAAATAAATATGCAAGCCTTCAAGCATGTGTACAAGTGTACAATGCACAACATTTGAAACAAGATACATTCCAAATATAACAATAACGCGTATTTGACTCCGAGTAATCCTTATCTTCCATCAGCAGTGGAAAGTCTTCAAATAGTGGAAACCTTGGCAGTGGTAGAGATACACTAACAGTGGGAAAAATCCTACATGGGAACCATAAAACACAGTGGAATGCCTTAGCATTTTATTCCCAACAAGATCCGCCCTAGTACCCGATGGATCCCATATTGACTAGATAATCTAATAATGGGGCAATCAAGGTCCAAACCACCCGTACTACCAAAACCCAGGGTTACACGATAGTCAATGAATATCTAATAAAACCATAATCTAACAGGAAACAATCATAACAATAGCAATTACATAACTAGGCCAGTACTTTAAATGCTTAGCCCCTCATGGTAACGGAAACACAACAAGAAATAGAAGTAATCATATATTGAAAGCTCATAATTCTTACAATATTCGTATTTGAATGATTAAATACAAAAAGTAAGTAAAGTGTGATCTCTCTTAGACTCCAGGTGGAATTCTTCGAAGGTTGGAAGCCTTAGTCGCCTCTCCAATTGGCTGTGGAGGAAGTGATCTCGGAATAGCTTAAATGGGGCCTCTATTTATAAGTATCGAACATGTTACGGCGTAACTAATAATAGTGTTACGCCGTAACATTCTTACACGACATTCCATAAATAAGCAGTTGTTGCGGCGTAACCAGATATTGTGTTACGTCGTAACCTTCAAATAATTTCCATATATACGTGATCTTCATTCCATATTTGTGGATCTTCATGGTTACGGCGTAACTACAAGGAGTGTTACGTCGTAACTCTATCTTTGGTAAGATTTCCTTCCAAATACATGTTTACGACAGAACTAGATATGGTGTTACAGCGTAAAGTTATCCTTGATCTTCCTACTTGCTTAATATATGTTACGGTGTAACCAATTTTGGTGTTACTCCATAACATTCTTCAGAAAATTACACTTTAAGCCCTTTTTCCCTTGTTTCTTGTCACTTTTCTGTATTTCACCTGAAAACAACAAAATGATAGAAATATCATCGTTTTCGAAGTAATTGTGAAACATTTGCAGGTAATATAGAGGGTATTTTGCCACTAAAAAGTATTAAATATTTGATTTTATCAAATATCCCCTCACTTGACTTCTGCTTGCCCTCAAGTAGAACCTGTTGGAATATTTCATAAAAGATTTCTCAAAAATTACTTCAAGAAATGAATCTATAAAACACTTATGCTAGAAAACATCAAAGTCGAACACCTTACGAAAAGGGGATAAAAAGTCACCCAGCTCTCCACTAGTCTAAGTGTTTCATTTTAGGGGTGATCGCTCAATTGCACAGTCATAGCATGTATTCTATCATAAGATTGAAAAGTACACAAATCTGCACCAGTTAGAATTATGGTCTAAATAATTCTCGAAAGCAACAAGGGTGATATGGTTTTAAAAGGTGATAAATGGGTTAGGATAGACATGAGATACATATTTAATGGTTATTAATATAAAAACACAAAACAAATAGTCTAAAGCAGTCTAAGAGATTGGTCTAACTAGCTAATGTCCATCCATGTGTCCAAGAGTCTAAGTCCGAAAATCTGATCTTTAATAATGGGTTACTAGCTCAATTCTTCACAATTATTGATATGGCTTGGTGCAATAATGGGCTACTAGCTCCATTTGACTTAATTTTGCACTATTTTTTATTCTTTAGCACATGGGTGGCTTTTAGTTGCACCCTTTTTTCTTTATTTTCTTTCTTTTAAAACAAGCAAATACTACAAGAGTTTATATCTTTTTATTATTGCCCCTGCAGCATTTGATATTATATGCACATCCCCCCACTTGAGATGAACAACATCGAAAGTGATGTATATGGGGGGTCTTTATAGATCATAACGAATGTGTCATGCCACGAATGCATAAAATTTTTGTTCCTATTCCCCCGAACCATGGACTTAAGTAGCCAGCAATTTCAACACAAAGATAACTATAGTCCACAGGGTAGGTTAGAGCGAAATGGTGTAATGATACATATAACATTGGGTGAAAACATAGATTGGGTTGACAAGGGTGATCTAGGGGTATCTTGCACTAATAATGAGTGCAGCAAAAGAATTTATCACTGGAGGTCGACAAGTCAGTGTAACAAGTCGATAAACACATACATATAGGCTATTTGGTGATTTCCTAAGTGTTACCTTCTTGAACTATCTATTCCTACTAATCAATTAGGTCTCGAAATGATGTACAAGCCAAGTTCTAAAGTCTACAATACTACCTACACACTCAATATTTTGGTGGATTTTTGAATAATATGATGGAAACGGAATATTAGGCTTAAATCTCACCAAGTAATAATAATGGGTAATGTGCATTCGGCAAAGGTTAATTCTAGTTATTTAAGAAAAATTGGTAAATTTTTTTTTAAAATTGGCATCATTTTCAAAGAAAACTAGAAAATCGAAGGCAAAACATACGTCATGTATTAATTCTGCTCCCATCCCCCCCCCCCCACTTGATTTGTACAATGTCCATATTGTACATTAATGAAATGAAATAAAAAGGAAAGAGTAGAATTAGGACAAGAAACTCCCTGAGCATTACTTTGAGATTTGAAATTTAGCGAAAATATTTAAGATTATCTCCGTCTTCCCGCAAGCTCTTTATCCCCTATGATCACAAAAACAAACCAAAGCATAAAATCATTCTACAATAATTATGAAGTGTCCAGGAAATACAAACCTAACTCACTTTCGTAGGAATCACGGTTGCATTTAGCATATGCAACAAGCCTTTTAAACCACTAAGTGACCCAAGTGGACGAGTTTAGTCTCGTGAGGGATTCCAGAGAACATACCCACAAAGTCCATTTACATATACAAGGTTTAGACATGTTTAAACTTAAATTTTTTAGGTTTCAGAGGGAGGTTACGGCGTAACTCCGGTGGTTACGTCGTAATCAAGTGGCATGAAAATTTTTAAGTTTTTAAAGAGTTACGGCGTAACCATAAACTGGATTACGTCGTAACTATAATGGTTACGACGTAAACTAAAGTTTTTACGTCGTAACTGCTGCAGATTCAGCAAAGTTACCACATGATTATGAGTCGAGCCGGTCTCGATAATTGCCTCCTAGCTTCTGGATTCTGCAAAACAAAGTAAGAAACATGCAAACCAACTAATTCAAAAAGGAAATATTATTAAATAAAGGACGGGCTATCTCCCGACAAGTACTTTTGTTTATTAACGAGTCTTTAAGTTAGACTCGTGACCATTCTACGTTTTGTTGTTTTCTACTTCCTTTCGGATCATATCCTTGAATTTTGATCTGTTCTTCCTTCCAAGAGGTAAAACATTATCTAAGTCTTTGGAAACATAGACAAAACTTTGTCTACTTCCAAATGAGTATTCTTAACCTTGAAAGTTTCCACTTGTACTTCTGGTGGATGATAATCTTCGTCTTCTATCCCCATTTCCTCACGCTCTTCATTTTTGAATTCATGATTATGCCACCCATTATTATCATTATGGACTTGGTTACAATACTCCCATATGTTATCAAGAATGTGTCCTTTCTCCCATATTCCAATTTCGTACTCATCGGCTAGCTTATCGATTTCTAAATTAAATTCCCACTTGTAATCATCAAAGCTCCTATGGGTCGGGTTATTTATAATAGCCGAGTCATCTTGGAAATAGTCAATTAACCATAATTTTAATAGTGCTTTTTTTACAGGTTCACTAATGTCCGTATACCCAACCTTGATCAATGTCCATTCTCTAAAGGTATAATCTCTAGGTCTATGGTTGTTAGATTCCTGAGAGGATGCTTTAGATGAAGGGCTAATATCACATCATTCCGTGTATCTGTTGTCCTAAACTAAAGCATTCGTTTGGATTTTTCCATATTTTGCTAAAAAGAAATCAGGGAAGGATAGTCATTTTCCTTTTATATTTCCCCTTTCATTGCCTTAGTTGCAGTACCAAAACCTTAAAGTCCCAGTCTTAGATACCCCATATATTTCTACCCCACCATCACACATTTTTTTTGTCGGGGTCACAGGATGGCCACAATTCTGGTTTGTTCCTTGATATTCTGTTTTATCGGGTTACAAAAGTGTGCTCTAGGAACATTTTCATCTAAATTTATTTTTCATCTCTTATGATTTTGATCTCCTAAGTTTGGGGATCTATCGTGCCAGTTTCCTGACTCTCCGCAATTGATTTGATTATTACTTTGGGCAAGGAATTGAGGTTTATTATGTAGTCCAGAATTAATCATGATTTTTTTTTCACTAGGATGATATTTTCTCATCATATCAAAGCTTATCCTTTCTTCATTAATTCCTAAAGAAAATTTTCCAGCGAAGACATCTATTTCTGCATGAATGGTAGCTAAAAAGGGTCTCTCTAGAATTGTAGTTTCAGAAGGGGTGTTGTCAATGATTACGAAATCAGAAGGGAATATGAACTTATCAATCTTAACTATAATGTTTTCAACTATCCCCAAGGGTGTTATTTTAGACATATCTACCATTTCACAAAGCATAATTGTTTTGTTAAAGTTGGTAAGATGTAAGTGTTCAAATATACTCCTAGGCATTACATTAATGCTAGCACCTAGGTCAGTAATGGCATAAAAATTAAATTTACCGATCGTGCAGGGAAGTGTGAAGCTTCCTGGATTTAACTCTTTAGGTGGTAGTAAGTGACGTAAAACTTCATGAGTAACACCTTCAGTTTCAGACATGAAGGACACTCCATGGAGTTTGTTGAGCACATATGTTTCTTAATAAGCAGTAATAGTTTTAATTTGCTCCGAGGATGAGCTAATGGTTTTATCAGAGTAGATTTCCTTAATCAATTGTTCGATATGTATTTCTAAGTTTTTAAGTGAGGCGTTTTGATTCCTAGTGTTAATTTTAGCATTCTCCTAAAGCTTCTTAATCCATACCTCCATTTCAGTACTTATTCGTGCAGATTCCTCTTGATGTTTTGCTACTAGTGCCTCTTTCCACCATATGATAAATGGTTATCATGTTACGTAGTATCCCAGGTGGTCCTACACGAAACTTCCCTCCATTGTTCCCGTTAAAAGGCGTTGTTCGTCCAAATTCTCTATATCTGACCTCTTTAACTTGTTTAACTTCCTCGTTGAGGGGATAATCCTTGTCGAGGCGAGGTCCTTCGCAAATTTGGCATCCAACCTGAATTGCATGAACACTTTCCTTTAGCTTCTTCATGTCTCATCCCAGGTTTTCCAACTTATTTACCAAAGCAGCTAGCCCATCATTGCTACTACTGCTTTCGATGTTCCTGCTTGTCGTTCCGTCATGCCATTTTTGAGAATGGTCAGCCATGGTCTGAATTGCTGTGAGAGCTTGGGCAGGTGTCATCCCAGTGATTGGTCCATGTGAATCAAGCATTTGACGGTTCATAGTGCTCAAACCCTTATAGAATATATTTACCTTTTGATGACTATTGATGTCATGAATAGGGCACTTGTATATCAGGTCATTATACCGTTTCCAAGCTTGGTATAATGATTCGTCTCCTTCTTGCTTGAAGTTGTGAATATCTTCAAGCCGCTTTGCGGTCATGAAAGGTGGGCAGTACCTTTAGATAAAGGCCTTTTTGATGAGATCCCAAGTATTGATAGTTCCTGGGGCGAGTCTGTCCACTCATCTCTTTGCGGATCCGGTAAGAGTGAAGGGAAAACTCGGAGCATGACTGCCCTTTAGAAACTCTGGGAATATTGAATAAGCCAGCGATACTGAGGACCCAATCAATGTGATCGTGAGCATCTTATTTCTTGTTCTCGGAGAAAGTGTCTTCCCTAAATTCTCTCATGAATTGACTCTTGATTTCGAAATTGACATTGCCTCTGATTTTGGGTTTAACCACACCTGGTGCCTGGTTTTCTCGTGACAATGCTAGGTATTGTTCCATGGAAAGAGTATTGATGTCTACTCCTGCCATAGTTCCTGCAGATATAGAGTTTAGGGAAAGAAGAGAAATGATGAAATATTCAAATTAATTCTAATTTTTAGCTCCCCGACAATGGCGCTAAAAACATGAATTTTCTTTTAAATATTAATTTATCAAGTTTTAAGTTTATAAAAACTCGATCTACCTGACAACGCACTAACGGGCAGAGAACCTGATCGTGGGTAGTATAGAATGGTAAATCCGAGGTCGTCCTAAGAGCTAAGTTGTAATTAGTTTTAATTTGAAATGTCACGTTTAAAAATGGTTTTTGAGTTGATTTGAAATAAATAACTGATGACACCAAACAACGTCTATTTTATAGCATCATTTATCCCACGTTATTAACCCATTTTGCATGGTTATTGCAAAGAATTGTTATTTAATCGTTTATATTTTAGAATTGCAGTAATTATGGAGTATTTGGTAAAACTTAGCAAAAGGCACGCATTTTGGAGCTTAAATGAAGATATTTTAAAGATTATAGATTCTGACTACCAATACGCCGTATCCATCAAGAAGATACGGCGTATCCGTGCTTGCACTCACCAAAGACCACGAAGGAAATATGATCTATACGCCGTATCCAGAGAAGATCAATACGCCGTATTGAAGATATAGTATGTGAAGATTCTGGAAGATATCAATCGTGGTCCTTACTCCAAGAAACCCCAATACGTTATATCCAACTCATTGGATACGCCGTATCGAACCGACTACCAGACTCTATAAATAGACGACCCTAAACTCAGTTTTAGGTATGCAAATGAATCCCTAAACTGCCAAGTCGACCAAGAGACGAATAAAGAAGCCTAGAGGGTCAGAAAAGAGCCTCAAGATCATAGGAAAACTCTTGTAATCTTCGTAGAACCGAATACGCATTCGATTGAGGTTTCTTTATTTTAATCGTTCATATATCAAACCGTGTGTATTTTTTACAAAATCCTATTGACCTGAATACCTTTTAGTATCAGTCATGTTATTAAGATCTAATGCTTATGGTTTGTTTATCTCGATTGCTTAATTATCGTGATTTTGTTGTTTATTGTTTATCAATTTATATTTCGTCTTACCGTGCTTAAGTATGTGACCTATCATTCAACTGGGTCTAGTCCTACATATTTAATGCGCTGCAACTTCGGTGTTGTTTGGGCGTAGGCTAAGAGTCCGGGATAGCTCTCCATATTACAATTCACATATCTAGAATCATAGGATCACAAATATTAACCTATCCTTGCCTTTAGATTAGTGAGCTTAGTTGAGCCATAAGGTAACCTTGGTATCAACGAGTACGTTCTTATTACATTGGTAAGGACTCGGACAGTGGACTACTAGTATATAAATCGCCGTTAAGCAGTAAGTGGGCAAAGTCTCGATGAGCTAGGGTTTAGTAAGAGCACCATTACTAGATCCTAAGATAGATAAAATCAACAGTAAATGATGCATTATGCGGATTGCTCTAATTTGTGACAAAATTAGCATATATAGGTCTTAGGAAGAAGTACCGCCTAAGTCTAGGAATGATATGCCCTTCGAGATAAGTCAATCATTGCACTATTAAACAAACCTGTGTTTTATCGGATTATTCATGGTTGATACATTTTCTTTACATTAGTTCACTTGGGCTATATATACAATCACGCAGCAGCAGATGGGGCATATATAGTAGTTAGGATTTTATTTTATTTTTTTCTAGTTTACTCTCAAAAAAGTAGTGTATTCTTTAGCTTATTTAATAAGCTCTTTTGAGCTTATTATTTTTATAGCTTATTTTCGATTTCAAATAAGTTATCATTTAGCTTATTTGATTGAATCTAAGCATATATATCTAAATAAGCTTTTGCTTATTTCATCTTTTCATCTTTTTTCTTTTCTTTTCTTTTCTTTTTCTAAAGTGCTTGTTATTTGATTAAGCTTATGTCAAGATCATAAAGGAAACTATGAGTGCTTAATCCTCGGCTTATTCAATAAGCTTTGTGTTTCCTAGATTTTGGTAAGCTTAATCTTAGTTTAAAATTTTTAAATAGCTTATTTTTATTTTTCTAGCTTAAAGTTGTTTGCTTTTTAGCTTATTTGCTTAGATCTATTTCTTAATCATACCCGATCCGCGTTCACTTGAATGAACAACATAGTTTCGGGTGGATTAAGATCTATTTTTAGCTTAATACTTTTAGTAGTTTAATCTAGTAGCTTATTTTATAGATCTATTCCTTAATATTAATCGTCTCAAGTTCACTTTTATAAGTTTGAACACCTTGGTTTCGGGTGGATTAGATCTAAAAATAATAGATCTTATATTTTTAGCTTATTTTCTAGCATAAAGTTGACACATTTATTTGCTAATTAGTGAAGTAGAAGCTTTTTAAGTGATAAGCTTATTTGTTTATTTAGTTTGTAAGATCGGGTGGTTTTATATCATTTCGGTTCTTCATTTCGAGTTCTATTTTCTAATCTCTTTTCAATACTTAGAATAGTTTTATTTTATCGTTCCATAATATATTTGCGAATTTGATTTTTTTCATGCTTAGTGTAGATTTATTTTTATCGTTAAATGCTATGTTTGTTTAATTGAATTTCGTTATGAGTAGTAAGTAAATTACTTGTGTTTGCTAAGTGATTAGTGATTTGGAATTTAAGTGCGGTTTTAAAAATGTTTAAAAAATTAATAGTCAATTTACATACCGTCATTTACTTTTAATGCAATTTAAATACTTGTCATTTATTTTAAAAAGAATTCTACTTTACTTGTCATTTAATTTCTTGAAACTTGTTTTCTAAGGATTTTAATTCGTTAAACCTAAACCCGCACTTAAGGAACATTTTACGTCACTTAGCAGGCATATTTGTCATTTATATCTTTTAAATCAATTTTAGTTTAATCTTTTAGTTTTTAATCTTAGAATTAATATTAGTTTAATTTTTAGTATAAAAATAGTTTAAAACCAAAACCAAAAACTTAAATGATAATCAAGCTCGATTTACAACTTGAACGAAGATTTCCATTCATCTCTCGCCAAGGAAAACGACACCCGTGTTGATTACTTATTATTCTTTCCTAAGAATAATTTGTATGATACTTAGCTTGCGTATACGTATATGTATATTATAAATATATATATAATATATCTGAGGGTTTTATTTGATAAACGCGTGTAACAACGACAACATCAGGATGCCATTCGTTTTTCTAATTAAGAATTTGTATGTGCTGTTTGGCATCCCGTTCGACCCCAAGTTGTTTTATAAGGATGGGATTAAATTAGGGCAAGTCTAACTTAAAGACTTTTCTGTAAACAAAAGTGCTTGCCGAGAGACAACCCGGAATGAATTTATCTCTCTGTTATCGAGTCTGTCTTCCCAGACTGTCTATACGGCGTATCCAAACCCTATGGATACGGCGTATTGACTATCTGGACGTTATCCAGTCTTTATTTTCAGCAGAGTCCATACGACGTATTCATTAAATGAATACTGCGTATATAGGTATCAATACGACGTATCCTGGGGTATGGATACGGCGTATCGACTTCCTGTACAGTTTTAGTTTATTATTTCGAGTCTAACTAATACACCGGAGATGGAGTTGCACTTGTTTTCTTATTTGATACAGGAAACTTCTAAAGAAATCGACAACGTTGGTGGGGTATTTATAAATCTAGAAATCTCGAAGTGTTGGAGTCTTGAAATCTCAAGACGGCTGTTCAACATACTTTTGCTCACAACCTCAAATTGGAGAGTCATTCCCGAGCAAAATATCAAGGGAGTTTACTCGTTCTAATTATATTTCCCTTATTATTTAATTATTTTGTCTATACAACGAGGACGTTGTATAATTTAAGTGGGAGGATGGGGAATTAGAACGTACTTGTCCTCATTTTCACAAATAAAATGCTAACATGCCTAAAAATGGATCAAATTTTAAATTTTTAGCATGACTTTTTTGTGAAAAATCACTAGTTACATTACCTAGCGCACTATAACCCTTATTGTCTATTGTGAGGATTAAGCCTATCCGTTTCCAATTGCTTACTAAAATTCCACAAAAATATGAGTGTGTCGGTGATGTAGTGGACTTTAGAACTTGGCCTGGTATATCACTCGAGACCTCAATGATAAGTACTATGGATTTAGATGGAGTAACATGCTTGACTGGTAAATTTCTAGGATTAAACCAAAAAGCCTTTACATGTCGTACTTTTAACTAACTACACTGGTTAGTTAACCCCCATGTAACCCTTTTGCGTACTCTCATTTTTAGAGTAAAGATACCCCTAGAACAACCTGCTGAACCATTCCTTTCTTTTTTTCCACACCAGTAAAAAAATGTTTCGTTTCACCTTTACACCTTAGCCTACCGTGTAGATTAAAGCCTATTTGATCAATGTTGCTAGTTGCTTTCGTGTAAAGTTTTGTAGTTCGTGTGTCAAAGTGAAAAGTGATGACGAGTCACTATCCGATGAGGACGTTCCGAAAGATGTTAAAATTTACTCGAACCCTCTTTTCGAATTTGACGACGAATATATCTCTAGTGGACCGTAAACTTTTGGATTGAGATGGAGACATCGAGTGCAAGGAGTCTTATGATTCCAACCTTGATGAGTCAACTTTCCTAGTCACACCTCTTTCTGATTCTAATGAGGATGAGTGTCTCGCTCCAGGAGACGACATTGAGTTTCTACTTCACCATGATCCGTCTACTCCTATGATAAGCGTTGCTTCCATTCTCGAGGGGTTCACCGATGGACCGCCTCTCGAAGAGAATGACTATTTATTTGATTTAGAGTCTAAAGAAAATGAATGGAAAAATATTTTGTACGATGATTTGATGTCCGAGGACAAAGTTTTCGACCCCGAGATTTATGAGAAAAGTTTTTCTCTGACATTTGTGAAGTTAACCTTTGAGGATCGCCATTATTTTCCCATCACATTTGTTATCCGAATATTTCTTCCTTATCTCACTTATTCGGTGGATTCTTCTTTTCTTCTCTCCTCCGGGAGTGAGGATACTATTTTTGACCCCGGCATCTCCACTTTTCATTTTTCTTCTCTTAAGCTGGTGGCATATGAAAATCCGATGGTGATTTTTCCATTCTTCTATTTCTGCCCCAAGGACAAAGGAATTCGAGGAGAGTTAAGCTAGAGACTCGCAAAAAAACAAGCACTTCTCGGGAGGCAACCCGTGTCTTTTCTTCTCTCTATTTTATTAATAAGTGAGTGTTGTATTTATAGCCCAAGTTTGGGGCGTGCTTCTTTCTATGGTAAGTGGTTTTGTTTTGCCGGATTCCTCAAGAATCATGAAGACCCGTGCTTTTTTTTTCAATCCTCCAATCTCCCGGTCTTCGATCTTCTGCTTATTTTGGAATCCTTAATCATGATCATGTATATATATTGTGTTTCCCTTTTCATACTTGGAATTTTTTGCATTTGCCTTTTTCGTTCCTAAGTGTGGGGGTAAAACCCGATATTTTTGAACATTGAGGCCAATGTTCCATTCTAAGTGTGGGGGGGGGGATTATTCTATCGAAATGTGATCTTACATGTGCCTTGATGTGTCCCTCACAACCCCGTTTTGACCAAAATTTTAAAATTTTGTCCGAAAAAAAATATGTGTAGAAAATAATGAAAAAAAATATAGAAAATAGTTGATAAAAATAATAAGTGTTTTGACACGAATGTAGGCTTTCTGTTGGTGAGAACGAAAAATAAATTTTGACCAGACCGATTTTATATATCTTAGCTTTCTCCTTAACGTGTATAGATTGATTTTGCTAATCTTTTATACAAGGAGCTATAAAACGCAAGTCTAGCTTAAAAAAAAGTCAAGACTTTGCAAGTTCCCATAATTGATTTTAAATATGTAAAGATCGATTTATTAGGCTAAGTATTCACGAGTTTCTTTATTAGAAATTTTAAATTGTGAAGAACAAGAGATGATAGAGTAGAGTATAAGTTTTGATGCTAAACATAGAATAGTTGGATTTCTTTAAAGCTCATAAAGGTTAATTGTGGCTTTTTTATTACAACCGTCAATTTTCTGAATATTTTTAAATAATAAATCATATTTATTATTACATGTTGGCGTTTATAAAATTTATTTTAAATTATTTGATTCGAAAACGAAAAAGGAAATAATTTAATTCATAGAATTTATCAAAAACGAACCACTAAATCACGTTTTCACGATTCGGACCCTAAAGCGATTTGATGTAAAACGACATTTCAGACAACTTTTTAGTTTTGCCCGAGACCCAGAAACGGGCAGAAAGTGACCGAAATACACTCGCAAAATTTTTAGAAACGAGAACAACGTGGGCCGACACGAAAATAATTAAATTATATTTAATTATCACTTTTATTAAATAAAAATATTTAATAAAATATTTAACGTTTATTTCGAAACGTTTATTAAAAACGCGAATAATCGGGTTAAGATTTATTTTCCTTTGGACTAGGTATAATCAGGATATCAATGGAATAACGAACATTTTTATAAATGTTATAAAAATATTTATGAAATATTATCAAGTAAATACTCATTTTTATAGGAAAAATTATTCCGAACGTAATGGCGCAAGTTTCGTAATTTAAATCATCCGTTAAGTGGCTCAAACGAGTCCCGAACCAATAATTAACAAAAGTTACACGTTAGGTCCCTGTGAAATATTTACAAAATTTACCCCTAACTATTATATACTTTTCATTTCATATTAAAAGTTTTATATATAAATAAAAACTTATATCTTTTTTTTGTTTCATTTCATTTTTATAAAAGAACAAAAAAACACACACACTCCTTCTCTCTCAAGTTTTCCGGCAGCCTCCCCCTCCACTGCCGTCGGCCATGTTTTCCGGCCAAACTCCGGCGAACCCAAAACTTTATAAAAACGATTCTCATCGCCCTATCCACTCGATCCACACATTCACGCTTCTCCACGCGTCGCCCTCTCCTCCGGCTGCCTCCCCACCGCAGCCTACCATAACACCACCACCATCATCACCCCGCTGCCATCTCCATCACCTACGCACCACCCACACCATCACCACCATCTCCATCTCCATCCTCGAACATCATCACCATCATGCAACCGCCACCTTCATCTCCGGTGCCACCACAATCGCACCTCACATTACCACTACCCTCACCACCATGTCAACCGTCGCACCATCACACCCTATCGTAACAGCCGGCAGCCACCAAATCTGCCACCACCGACGCCATGCACCGCCACCCTCACCACCACTGTCACAGCCTTGTACCACCATCACTTCACCATTCATTTTTGAGTTTGGTTGGTATATGGCAGCAAGGGGGCGTTCGGGTTTGGCTGTTAACACACAAGGGTGCGTTTGTTTCGGTGGACAGCAGCCCCCAAAAGGGGTGGTTGCTTGCTGCGATTTAACAGCCCGTAAGGGGCGTTTGTTTCTGCATCTTATGGCCTCGTACGTGCATTTGGTATAAAATAGCCAAGAGGTTGCTTTTGGTTTTGGTGGTTTGCACCATCATTGGGTGCGCTGTTTGGCACCACAAGGGTGCGTCCAGGTGCGAGTCAGCCGCCCCCTGGGGTGTGTTCGGCTGTGACAGCCACCCAATGGGGGTGTTTGGTATTAAAATCAGCCCGCAAGGGCGTTTGTTTGTGTGGTTAAACAGCCAAAGGGCTGTTTGGTTTTGGGCAGCCCCATAAGGGGTGTTTGTTTCTGGATGTTACAACAATAAGGGTGCGTTTGGGTTAAATAAAAACCCCGAATCGGTGTGTTTGTTTTTGTGGTTAAACTGCCCAAAAGGGGCGTTTGGATCTGCGTATTGTAGCAGGAAGGGTGTGTTTGGTTGTGTTATTTTGTTCTTTTATTTTAATTTACTTTTAATTATTTATTTGATTGATTTTGTCTAAACATATATGTATATATATATATATATATATATATATATATATATATATATATATATATATATATATATATATATATATATCATGCAACACGGATAAATTGCGACGTGGATTGATTGAGTGGGAAAACATTGATTTTGGTAAAAATGGAAACGTTTTATAAACGAATAGGTCATGCCGAATTTTCTACAAAACTTTATACTTAGTATTTTTCGCTACAATATATATTATTTTAGAAACCCGATAAAATGACAAAGTTATATAGTTTTAAGATTTTTTTTATTGTAATAATACAATGAATCGGTAAATAAACGAAAACTATACTTTTATAAACAAGATAACTAGTTTAGTTAAAACGGGTAACGAAATACTAAATTATAAAATATTATTTTATAATTCCCAACTATAACTTTTGTAAAGTCTTTAAAACGTCGTTTATCTAACTCGTAACTTTAAAAACGTGTGTTTACTTTTATGCAAGAACGTTTTATTTATTTAGTAAGAGTGAATTTTGTCGAAAACGTTCGAAGTAATATATGTTACGAGTATTTTTTCGTACGTTATAAATAATACGTGTAAAGTATTATATGTTTGCGACATATTCTTTGTTAGTTCTTTATTATATGGTAATTCACCACATGAATTATATAATTGTTTCTTTTCATATGTAATATATGCGGAATATATTACATACTTTGTGTATTCTTTTCGGTGTATTTTATTTAACCACCCACCAAACTCATCCAACTTGAAACCTCAATCCTTTATCAACGTGTTGCGTTGACGTAACCAAGTATCGGGGAACCCAAATTCATTATCCTAAGTAGTAGGATAGCCCTTAAATTAGTGCATCTTCTTGATCGAGCTGTTCCATTCTCCGTTTGTGCTGTGATTATTATCTGCATTTCTGCTAGTTTCTCTGAAACATCAAGGTGAGTTCATAGCCCCACCTTTTTATTTTTAATGGTTTTCTTAAACTATTTTTGGGGTGAGAATACATGCTTGTTTTACCGAATAACTTATCGGTTACTACTACATAAGCGTTACATGAATGTTTTTATACTAAAGCCTTTTGCGTTATCTTACACATGACTTCTAATACATGTTTGATACATGCCTTGTTTTACCGAATAACTTATCGTTCTACTACAGAAGCGTTACATGAAGGTTTTGTTACCTAAAGCTTTTGCTTATCTACCACATGATTTCTAATACAGTTGATACATTCTTGTTTACGAATAACTTATCGGGTTACTACTACATAAGCGTTAACATGAATGTTTTTACTAAAGTCTTTTGCTTGCCTACCATCATGATATCTATACATTTGTTACTGCTTGTTTATAACTAGACACAAGAAACTTTATGGTATCTGGACCCAAATAGAGGTTCTATTGCATGAGTAGTTAGTTGCCAAAGACCCCTACAATCATGAACTGTTTAATTTCCTATAATGGGTGAGTGCTAGTACAAACAAATAGATCTATTGGGTTTGACAGCCCTGTCCGGGGGTATGAAAATCCGATCCTTCGAGCCCCAGTCAACGACAATTTGTATTTAGAATTTAGGTATAATGAAATAATACCAAGTTATGGGGCACATGAATTACATACAAGATATGTGTTATCGTCAAGGCTTCGGTTCCGAGAGCTCAAGGCAATCAAGATTTATTACATTGTATTCGTTTGCAATGTATTCTGTTGATTTATACTTTGAAATACTGTCGCTGGCTGATCTTAAACCTTGTGGTCTACTATTGAACATTACTTGATTTATTGAAACATTACTTGGATTTCGATAACAATTCTTCTAAACGTTGTAACGCTACTTTTCTTACAGAAACATTTCTTGAAACATTTATCAATACTGCTTTTACTAAACCTATGAATTCACCAACATTTATTGGTTGACGTTTTTTTGTATGTATATTTTCAGGTTATTATATTGCTAGCTAAGCATGGGAGCATTTGATCGGCGTGGATATCAATAACTTAAAGGGACTCCAGTTTTCTTCACATTCGGATAACTATTTTTTCCCTTAGAATAGGACAAAATGAGTCAAGATTGAAATCTGGTATTCCTTGTTACAAATTATAAATCGTGGGACCTGAAAATTACTCTGATTTACTTAAATCGAATGTGACATTTTATCAAACGTCTCTTTTGAGGTCGTTTACTATAACTTGTACTTTATACTATGAAGTGGCACCCCAAAGTGGTATTCCGCTGCGTTGTGATTTTATGGGGTGTCACATTTTTGCTCCCATCAGCTTAATAAACGTTATATAATTGTTGAATAAATAAAGTTTCTTTGGTTTTTGTGATTCTTAGTTTAGATCACTTCGTAGATATTCCTTCTGGTGAAAGTAAGGTACACATCGAGGTTTTGTTAGTGTTGTGAAATAGACTCCTGGACCATGGTCGGCTCGCATACCGATGTGGCAGTTGTTAAAAGACCACATGACTTGAAATTTGGCTAATAATAATAATTATGTAATAAACCGAAGCCGAAATAAGACTTCTGGATCATGTCGGCTCGCATACCGATGTGACAGTCGTTAAAGGGTGGAGGTAATAATATTACTAATAAAAACTATGTATAAAGTTACTGCCTCTTTTTCGGCTCACAAACCAAGTGGCAGCTTCTAAATAAGGCACATAGTAATAATAATCCGAGACTGATAAAAGTTTGATGCATCTTGCCGGCTCACAACCGATGTTGCAGTCTTCTAAAAGGACGAGGAAATTATTGAGGTCGAAATATGTTTGTTGCATCTTGTCGGCTCACAACCGATGTTTCAGCCTTCTAAAGGACTGAGGTTTAATAATGTTGCAATAATAATAATAATAAAGCCAAATTTCAATTTCGGGGTTATCTAAATAAAGCCTTCGTCTCTAGACTCGTAGTTGAGTTGTTTCAGAGGAAATAAAAAAGATAACCCCTAAATCATGCCAAATTAGAACCTTAATATGGACCTTATTTTCACCGTATCGACTCTTTAGGAAAGGATTTCAAACTAATTATGGTCTAAACCGGGTTTACTTTATGTGAATAAGACATTAATTTATTTGTCATCAATAATAATAATAATAAAATCTTGAGATACAAAATTAGGAATAAGGGAGGAAAAGTAAATACACAATTAGCTTTTATGAGTAG
>BQNB010063906.1:0-33517 GCA_026074375.1 Tanacetum coccineum | reverse complement strand
CCCCCAAAACGAAATAAAACTCACCAGTATAAACCTTCCCCACAAAAGGACAAAAATCAGAGCGTCAATCTAGGGCGGCCCCCTAAGGGCCTAGGCGTCCCCCAGATATATCTGGGATCGTCAGGACCGCCACCAGCTGACCGTTGGGAATTCCTGGCTATAAATACTGTATTATTCTCAGCAGAAAAACAGACCTCTTTGCACGATTTTTTTAGTATTCTTTCTCTCTCTAAACCTTCTTTCTATCACTAAATATCTTGATCACTAACATAATTTAATCTTGTTTCAAGTGATCAAATCTCATATTCTATCTTCTTCTTTCTTCTATCAAGTGCAAGAGAAAAACACTCGTATTCACCAAAAAACGAAGTGTTATAGATTAATGATTTCTCCTCTCTTCTTCTAAGATTCAAAACTCTATTTTAATTATCTCGTGTAATTGTGTAAATCGGATTGTGTGTGAATCCGATAGTGTAGATCTTGTGATTGTGTATTACTTGTGAAGTGGTAGATTGGTTCTAGCTAAGATTAGGACTCGACATTTAGCTTAGTGTCCATTTTGCTTTGTGGCGAAAAAATAACGTAAGCGACGTAGTAAACGGTTTTCTACCCTGAAGGGGAGCTTGTTGACACATATGATAATCTCGAGTCGGATACTCGGGGAGTAGAGTAGGGCGAAGAAGAGCTTCGTAGCCGAACCACTATAAAACTTGGTGTCTTGGTTTGATCGTTCTTTCCTTTATTTCTTTATATTGCTTGTGTAGATATTACAATTAGATAGTTATTGTGACTAGTTCATATTGTTGAATTGGTTGAACATATACTCGAATCTAACAATTTTAGAAGTAAAATTTTAAAATGCTAATTAACATGTAAACTATTCAACCCCCCCTCCTTTTAGTTTCCACATATCATTTAGTCCCATTATATTTCTCATTATGCTTTGATTATATCTAGATATCGGTACTTAGTTTCTTTTATATGAATATCTAGGTTGTATGGAGCAATTCTGGAAAAGGCAACGAAAAATCATGCAAATTTAGAGCAAAAACGTTAAAGTCCGTATTTCACTATAAGGGAAGGATACGACGTATTCACTTTTTTGATACGTCGCATTAAGTTGCTCCAATACGCCCATGTAAGAAGCCCGTATAAGAGATAATACGTCGTATTCCACTTAATGGATACGGCGTATAAAGGATCGTTAATGAAAAGTCGACAACTGTATTGAAGGCATACTTGTATCGTTACCAATTCTCGATATGACGTATTAAAGGCAAATCAACGTTGACTATTTAAGATAAAAGGAAAGAATGTATCCTTTACGCGTACGTCAAGATACGGTGTATCGGTTATTACTGATACGTCGTATCGCGTGCCTAGACATAAACTATAAATAGAGGTCCAAATCTACATATCGCGTGTCGGGAGAGGGATCTCAACTTGATAAGGAATATGAAGTTAGCAATGATGATGAACATGGATTAAACCTGTTAATGGAGTTCAATTTAACTCATATAGCACACAATATTTCATTGATACAGTGTGGAGTGTACATGATCCATATACTAGAATCGAGGAATAACCATATAATGCTGAGGTAAACCTACAAACTTATGCACATGCATATGGCTACGGTATATAGATGAACATGGTAAAAATTTCCTTTTGTACATGGATGCACCTCATATATATTACTACTTTTTTACAGGAATATATTTACGAAATCAAAGCACATAAATCTCTTTCAAAGGCTGCTAAAGTGCATCTTAGAAGTCTGTTGGCTCAAAGTTTGCGTTATTACCCAAACAATGAAGAAATACAACAACTAAATAGGTTGGAGAACGAAGAAGACCTCATAATCTAGATGGGAAAAGAGCAAAAAAAAACAAGCATGAAACAAACAACATGCGTTATAATGAGGCATGCAATGAAGCATCTAACAAGAAATGGGAATTGAAGCGAGCATAAACACTAGATGATCTAGATGTGTTATATCAATTGGAAGAGATGTTATTTCAACACTAAGTGAAAGGGAGTCTAAGAAAAGAATAATGGGTGACTTTGAACCTCCATCGTTTGATCTTGGTTGCTCTAATAGCAAGTGGTGCATGGGGTGGATTAAAGATAAGTGAGAGGTTAGTTTGATTGTAACACTTGTACGATTAAAAGAAAAAGGGTTAATTACTTGAAAATGTATCATACTTGCCACTTTTTGTTATTGTGTGTACTGAACATTTTCTTTTCTTATTGTGTGTATTGAACTTTCATATTTTAACCTTTTGTGTGTATTTATGACCATTTTACCCTTACTTTTTCAAATTTCGAAGGGTAAAATGGTCATTTTACATGGCATAATCGTGACGAAATACACACAAAGGTCAAAATTTGAAAGTTCAGTACACACAATAAGAAAAAAAGAAGTTCAGTACACACAATAACAAAAAGTGGCAAGTATGATAAATTTTCAAGTAATTAACCCAAAGAAAAAGTGCAAGGTTAATATGTGTTTTATCATTTTTCTTTGTGAAGTTGGTATTAGTTACTACATCGCATACATAATTGCACCCGATGATAATATCAACTCTAAACTATGAGGGGTATATATAAAAAGAATGCAGCTTGTATTTCATATACGAAAATCAAAATTACATATAAGACAATTCATAACGCATGAAAATTCAAATGCGTTATTCCAAACAACTTAAAAGAAGTCTAAAAGCAAAATGTAATTATCCAAATTAAATAACAAATTCATGAAAAAAACAATAAAATTTATTTTTCAAAAGTTATAGTATTTCCTTTAGAAGTAGATTTGTTCCTTTCACAAGTACGAGATTTATGGCCGCTTTTCCCACACTTCGTGTAATTCTTTGATTGCTTCTGCTTTTTAGCGATCGCTTCTTGACATGCATTGATAAGACTACTTGAGGCAGTCAATCTCCAAAGAAACGAGGAAGGGAAAAGAGAGAACTTGAGGCAATTTTCTGTCTCAAACTATACAATGAATAGATGAAATTTTATTTCCCATCACTGATTGGTTATCTAATTCCACGTCTTTTTGTTCTAATAATTCTTTTTAAACCTTCCTATAAGTAGCTAGTTTCACATTGTCACTCAGTAGGCGATTAATGGTTGCATCAACTATGCAGTAAATATCTAGGATAATTGCACCCGACTACTCTTGACTTCACCTAAATCGTGTCAGATTATAATCACACTTAGATGGTTTAACCGGGACGTTAATCCCTTGTCCAACGACCTTTGAAAGTTTTGTTTTAGAATACCGTTTACCTTTAGGAATCCTTAATACTTTAAAGATATGTCGAAACAACAGCCCATATCGTTTCAAAATAATGGCAAGTAAATAGTCGTTCTACACATTATGATTCTTTATATTTAACATGATATTGTGAGTTAAAACGAGTTAATAGTATAGTTAAATTATCCACTCCGTCTCATATTAAAGTGTCACACAATGAATCTTTTAAGTCATTTTTTCCTCAACTTTGGACCATATTTATCTTTGTTATGTGTATTTAATATTGAACAGATAAATTCTACCAACGTAAAATTATATTATAAACTCTTTCGCATTCTGTTTGCGCTTGATTTGTGGGGGATAAGCCGGTCAATTTTTGATCGATATGTTGTTATCTTCAATTTCTGGGTGTGAGTAGAAATTATAAATTAAATCCCCATAACATACAAATTACTCGTATATGTGATAATGGGGTTTCAAAACCCACCAAAAGATTACCTGTAACTTTTGTTGTAGATGAAGAGACGACCCACCTGAAGGTTTCAAAACCCACCAAAAGATTAACTGTTTTGATAGTGTAAATCGGATGAGGATTTGGTGTGAATGTGTAGAATCATGAACTTTCTAGGTTTATGTCTGTGTTGTGTGTGTAAATTATGGGTATATGAGTCGGTGGAAGTGGTTTATCAGTGTAGGGATGTGAGGGTGGATGAAATGGGCCGGATGAAACAGGCTAAAGTGAGCCCATCGGTAAAACGACAACTGATTGTGCCGTTTTTGTAACGATAATTAGTATACTTTCTAATATACCTTGTGTCATGATCACTCTTACTTTATATAAATCTCTGTGTTTGAACATCAGTCTAAAAATGACTAAAAAACTCAACGAATGTTAAGTCAGGATTCATCAACCTCCCAAACATTTGATTTTCACTTTCAGGGCGAGATGTTGTTGCCACAAGCCTGGACAATGGCGTATCATGAAAGTAAGCTGGTATCCATTTGTGTCTCAACTAAAACATGTCAGACAACCATCTGTTGTCCTCTAAATGAAACTCATTCACAATGGATGATCATTTATCGTCAATATCTGTTGGATCTAGTTTGTCAATCCATATAATCTTTGAGACCTTTTTTGAACCCCGAACGAGATATAAAATGCCCAACCTGTCACTAATTCGAAAACAATCATTACACACTTGTGTTTTAGTCACATAATACTGGTAGATGGATAAAAAGGATGTGCACTTATAATAATTCAAAAAATCATCATGCACTTGTATTTTAATCACATAATGCTTGTATATGCAGGATAAAAGGATGTGCACTTGTAATAAAGTAAACAAAAATTATCTATTGTACATGACGTTTAATAGTAAATTTTCACTTTAATTACCTTCGATGTTAACTTCTCCATAATATGCCACATGCATAAACGATGTTTCACATTCTTAAAGAGAGATTCAACAACTACTTTCATGGTACAGTCTTGATCGGTAAGAACAACTTTTGGTTCACGAAGAAAAACTTCCTTAAACTTTTCTAACATCTATTTAAAAGAATTAATTGCTTCGTTGTGCAACAAAGCAACTCCAAAGTTAACCGACCTCTGGCGATTGTCAATACCCGTGAATGGTAAAAAATCATTGAATATCTAACATAAAATGAAACAAAAATAAGAGAAAACAGTTACCACACCTACATAAAAAAGATAAGGCTAATAGAGAATATGAGACAAAAATTTTTTTTTTTTTGAACAGCAATATATTATTAAACCACTAGCAAGAAGCTAGAAATTACAAAGCGACAAGGTACGGATTTTTAAGCCAATCGTTCCAACTAAACGAGGCTTTACATCTATTACGACACCAATAAAAAGACCGAGACACAATATCCTCAAAAATCATCGCCTTTGGAGAAGAAACCGCTTCAAAGATATACTTGTTCCGATATTGCCAAACATGCCACCACATTACGTAAAAAACACCTTCGAGAGCCTGCTTATAATTAGAAGATAAGCGAAGATTCACAAGCCAGTTTAACCAATCTTCATATGAGTCGGCCTCTATGTAAGTAATATCCCACCATCGTGTTATCTTTCGGATAATATCTCTAACCATATTACACTTAAAAAATAAATGGCTAGACGACTCCACCTCATTGTCACAAATAGAACACGTAATAGATTCTATATCCATACCTCTACGAGAAATGTTGAAACGCGTCGGTAATGAATCAATCTTAACTTTCCACGCATGAACATTCACCTTAATAAGGACAAGTTTTATCCACCGTTGTACGGTAAGTTGCATCAAAAGAAATAATATCCCCAAAGGCATAGTAATTGCACTTCGCTTGTTCATCAGCCCAAAATAAACCAATCAAATACTTATTCTCCAAAAGACGATGCTCAAATGAAAAATCTGGCACACATTGTTTCTTTTTGGTCAGCATCTTGACAATCATATTAGCATCGTTGTCACAAATACAAGCTAAAACGTTTCTCTTAAAGTTTTTTTTGCATCAGTAGGTATTGCACCTACTTTGTCAAAACCTCCATGTATATCTGCTAATATATTATATGTTACATTCGGACCAATGTTTTGATTCGACATTTTCACTAATAATGTTTTGACGGAATAAGTAAGCTTACGCGGCAACTTTAAATAAAGTCTATCATCCGGATGAACTAAACTATGGTTGTGCTTCTCTTTAAAAACATAAAGTTCAAATTGTTTATTGCTGGTCAAACAAAGACATATTGTAGCTTCACATCCACAACGACTCGATGGCCTGTTACGTGTTTGCTTCTTTTTATTATCGCCATTCTCTAATGGGTTTGTATCATCTTCTTTTTTCTCAACTAAGAAGCCTTCTTTATTAAAAACAACCTATTTGTGAGAAATTTTATGACAGTTTGACCCCTATGCAGATTTTCTAACTCCAAATCCACCTTTTTGGCGTATTCTTTATATGACTCAAATACAACATCAATTGATTTAAATCGAGTAAATAGTTGTGGTTAATAGATTCATCCACATCACCCCGTTAGCGGCGGAAACACGGGAATGCGACATAATAATTCACATTGCACAAGATACAAGATCATACCATACATTGTTTGCAAAAGTTTATTTACAAAAGTTTACAATTTCGCTACCTTAAAAAAAGTCAAACAGTTTTCCTTCAATAAACTCACAAATGTACTCAATCTTTGATTCCCAATAATTCACAATTACCTTTGTTAATAACCCACCTGAAAATGATACTCGAAAACGTCAACAATAATGTTGGTGAGCTCGTAGGTTTGACCTTAAACCCAGTTGTTGTGCCAATATTTTAACAGCTGGACAATTGTGCAATATGACAGTGAATATATGCAAACAAACCCATGACTTAGCATCCCCGCTAATCATGTGCGATGACCTAGTATCCCCGCTAGTCACCAAACTAGCATATATCAATGCTCTTGGAGCCGCAACTCTGATATGTCACTTACGCACCTAAAAGGCCTACCAGCTGGAGCACTAGATTAGTGCAGGACCACACAAGACATGGCAAATCCTTGCCAATCACATACATTGCCATGCACCTCGATGCATGCAAGTACAATCAATCCACATAATATTCACATAGCAGTCATAAGCACATAATTGTCCCAAAAACAAAACCACGTTTCGCACAATTAAAAAAACAGTTCAAAACACATTTGAGTATCATTTTCCCCTCAACGGAAAATATTTAAAAATTGGGGCTACAAGAACTCACCTCAACAGATGATAATCACCGCACAGATAATCTCTACACAACTAATCAAACAATCTCTACTCAACGCACCAAATAATCCCTACAACGCACAACGGTACCCAGCCACGACCTATCATTAATTTCACCTTATTAATATTTTGTACAATATTGCCTTATTGTACAAGCATTCATCTTTTACTCACACAAAATCCGCATTCTCTTTACAAAATCCCTCATCCTTATTTCAAAAATCTTATTCCCATTACAAAATCTCTTATTCCCATTACAAACGTTTTAGTATTATGGTTGTGTGGTATTTAAGTAAAATAACCCAATGCACTTGGGCTAAGTGCGACATCGACACAAAATACTCAAAATGTTCCCAATCGTTAAAACGAGACAGTTGACCAAAGAATCCAAGATAATTTGTCGAGAAATAAGTAGGAGTTCAAAGATCAAAATAAACGGATAAGCATCTCCGCAAGGTTAAAGTACATACATTTAAATATATAAAAATAGTAAAATAATAATATTTTATTATTCTCGACTCTTTATCGGGCTAAACGAGGTAAGTATAAAATCTTATCGTCTTAGTATGTCCACATTTAATCGTTTAATTTTTAACACTTAACATTTACAAAAGTCATCTCTTGTCCTTTAGTTGAAACGACACAAAATAATTATTCCACATTAATTTCTAAGCGTGACATTTTTCACAAAGTTTCGACATGACCCGCTTGTTTAAAAAGGTTTCTAAGGTTTTCCAAACCTTATATTTCTATACTTTTCATAATTTTTCCAAAATCTCGACAAAATGCCAAAAAGTCATATTTTCAAAACGTTCATTCATTTTGACTAAAATCGACCATATTTTTTTCCCGCTTTCGTAACTATTCGTTAACTAATCTATCCGTTTGGCACTCCTACGATTAAAATTTCTCTTATTGGGCCTAAAAGTCCAATGTTAGTCTATTAACTCTTATTAAGTCCAACCTAATAAGCCCAATACATAAGCCAAACCAATAAGCCCAACCATAAGCCGAACCAATAAGCCCAAACATAAGCAAAAACCAAAATAAGTCATAAGCATAATATATAAGCCGAACTCGAATAAGCCGATATCAAAATAAGCTATAAGCTCAAATAAGCTAAACCAAATAGGCCGAATGGCATTGGGCCGAGCCTAATACTTGAACCTTAACCCACGGTTGGGCCGAGCCCAAACCAAAACAACCCGAAACTAAATAAGCACTAGCTTATTATTTAGCACGATATGAAAAATATCAGCCCTAATAAGCTCTTGACTCAAAATAAATTTACCACCACAGCCATAATTTAAAAGTAACCATTTCTTGTTCTTTTCTTTGTGTATTCGACGCAAACAAACACCCTCTTTTTTAATCCTTTTCGTTTTAAGGTTTCATTTTTTACGACGATCAACTTGTACATCTAACATTTAAACATCATAAGAATAATAAAAGTACAACTATTTTTTAGTTTTTAGAAAACTTACCAAAAGGGTTTTGAAATGCGAGAAGAATGCGAACCGACTACCCAAACGTAGTTAAATCAATAACCCAATCACTATTATCAACCCAATACTTGTAAACTTTCAGATTATTGATCAAAGTTTAGCAAAATTTATGTTTCTTGTTCTTCTTGTTTGCGTCTGAAACCAAAAGAGAAAAAGAAAGAGAGTTTTTTATTTTTGTTTGATTTTTTTTAAAGTGTGTAATGTGTATGTGAGGTTAGGACAAATATACATGTACCATGCATGGACCATTTAGCTAAAAACTTGCCTTGGTGTTCCCTCTTCTTGTCCCTAACCAGCCATGGATCCAATGTGGCTCGTGATCTCTTATTTTCGTGTCGGGTTCACTTAAAACTCAAAAACTTTGACTTTAAAATATTTTCCGAAGTTTCGTAGTATTTTTATTGATCTTAAAAATGTTTTTCCAATAATCTAGGTTATTTACACGACCTATTTCTAACTTAAACTTCCCAAAATTCATTTTGGACATTTAACGGACGTGTCAGGACCAAAATACGAGGTTACTTCAAATCAAACCGAAACCTTTCTCACAACTTTAAAAGTTTTCTTGACTTCAAAAATACCTCTTATCACTTTAGACTTCGTTCACAAATTTTACTTTTACGACCGATACGCACTTAACTCAAATCTCACGAAAACGCTCGTTTTCTGGTAACTTTAAACTCACACCTCCACAATTTACGTTCTAGACAAACGTTACTTCAAATTACGAAATTACTTATCAAATAAGTTCGTTAAATTCACCCACTATTATTAAACCCGTTTTCAAATTAACTGTCGTGCCGGTACGCGATGCGTGACGATTCTCGCGAAACACGGGAAAACTTCCCGGAACGCATTAAAATGACAATCTAAACACTTCGATACGGAAAGATGAATTAGAAGTGATTCACTTACAATACTCAAACTCTCTCAACACCCGGTTAATCTGTAATTGTTTCACGCAAAATAAGTCAACCGAAGTCAACTTTTCAGCTTTCTGCCACTAAAGCCGACAAAATCAAAAGACTCCGATAGAAAATTGCGATATTTTATAATACTTAACCCTGGACAAGTTACCGGTTATCACAGTCTAACCCCCTTAAAGGAATTTTGCCCCCGAAATTCAACTCAAATTCTCAATCACAATCAATAATAGGAAAATTTTCATTCCTATACTCAACACACTAGTCCTCTATCAATCTGGTCTCTTCAAGTAGGGTTTCTTTTGATTCCCCTAAAGACCTAGTTCAGACGTCTAGCTTTTATACTTTCTCATAATCTATCCAGATCTAGTCTTACACAACATGATAGTCTTTCTTACTATCTTCTCAACTTAATAGTTCTTCCTAACCCTCGGGTCACATATTGATCGGGTGTTCGGATATGATCCAGACCTCGACGCGACAACAAAACTCTTAAAGAAACTGACGGCATCTAGTCCCTTTGTTGTTTTAAGTGGGTTCAGTCCTTCAAGAGGTATGTGTCCCACACATCACTACTCTTGCACTACTCTTTCAATAACATCTAAGGTTTTCCTATCACCAGTCTAGAATCTCGCAAGTGGATATTACTTGCCCCAGGTACTGTGGGTTCCAACCCACTGAGAATTTAGAATATTCATCAAGGTCACACTATGATCGAAATCATATTCCAACTTAGCTTACTACTATCACATCCAAGTCTCCTCGTGACTATACAGGGTTTTACCTAACTCCGCGTTCTTCCAACGCAACTATTTGTTATGTCACTTGAATATTTTTTTCAAGTTCCACATAGGTTGTGAATAACTGTGTGAGGGGTCTCACAAGAATAGAAAATCCTATCCGAGGTGAGTGACGAACCATGTCACTAACCTGTATAGACAACGACGTACTTATGTATCGAACGTATCAACTCATGTAATAAAATGGACTACCATCCATTGATTTCCAAATTTCGTACATAATCATCCTACTACTATCATATCTATGATTTCGATAAGAATCTACTACCGACTGATACTAATCAGTTCATAACTATTGCTACTGAGACTACTCAGTTCAATTCTAACACTAACCAAAGCTACACAGTTTAGTGGCGTACAAAAATCCTAACCAATCTCATACCATCTACTGCCCTCTACGGCTCCTCTCCTGCTCTAAAGTAGTAACAGGACCTCTCATCTCTTGAAGCTCACGTTGAATAGCGGCCTGCTGTACTAACATATCATGAATTCAGTCTATGGTCGTCATACCTAGCCCGTGACATATCTGTCAACCGGGTGTCAACATGCCCTGCCCATGCCTCCAATGCCAACACAGGCTTCCACAAAGCTCCAAAAGTTACTATGGCTCTCTCCCGCTCTCGCTTCAAACTCCTAAACTTATACCTTTGCGAAAAGATCTCATCTCTAACCGCTTCTGACCTAGTATACAGCTCCCTCACATCCCTATCGATATCCGCAACCAAAGTAGGTGGTAGCGCATCCAAACGCTGAGTGTGATCATGGAGTATGCTCCCATGAAGCTCTAACTGTGCCCCTACCTCTATAAATTGATCCTCATCTACCGATATGGTGGCTGTCAGGGTAGCGACTGGCGAGGCTATAGGTGATGAAACTACAAGGGATGATGGTAAAGCTGATAAGGAACCAAGCGACCACTCAGGAGATGGCGGTGTCTGAACAGGTGCATCTAGTGGTACATAAGCTGGAATGTCGGTGTAAACCCTGCCATCCTCTAGATCTACCCATGTATCAAAGGTAGGCTGTCTAAAAGCAGATACCCTCTCTGTTCCCTGCTGCTCTGGCACAGACCTAGAGCTCTGACCTACCTCGAATGTACTATGTA
Organism: Tanacetum coccineum; assembly: GCA_026074375.1. Classification (NCBI taxonomy): domain Eukaryota; kingdom Viridiplantae; phylum Streptophyta; class Magnoliopsida; order Asterales; family Asteraceae; genus Tanacetum; species Tanacetum coccineum. The sequence goes on along the minus strand of BQNB010063906.1, from coordinate 22,146 downwards.
CCTGGTCCTCCCCCACTGCTAACTCACGACGTCTCAATGCCCCATAACCAAGTCTTAAAGGCTCGCTTGCTGCTGTCTCCACAACCAGAACTGCCTGCTGCTGACCCTCAGGTACAGCCTCCTCCTTCTCTAAACCAAGTCCTTCATCCTCTAAACCCTGACTCTCGTCATCTAAACCATGATCCTCATCACCTAAACCATGACCCTCGTCATCTGACCTCTCTCTCTCGTCATTCGCATCCAAACTCTCATCCTCCTCATCCTCCTCAGTATCTTCATCTCCTAACTCGTCTACATCACTATCAGTATCTAATATGAGCTCAGATGTACCTCAATACCTCTTCCGTACTATAAGGGTCGGAGATGATGATGTCTTGTAAGAGGATCTATACCTCTTACGGTAAGAAGATGGCGACAAAGCAGCTGCCTCCGCTATGCGGACTGACATGCCCGGGGATAGGGTAGGCTGAGTACGCACGACCATACTTGCGGTACTACAGTGGAACGAAACTCGGATGGGTGTAGGGGTAGGTGAAACATGAGTAAGTGTATGATCGGGTGACAATGGTGCAGTGGAATCCGATGAAACTGAAGAATGGGATGAAATAGTCTTAGTACCTGATGGCTCAGAAGCCTCAAACTCCTCACTCATAAGAGGTACTCTAGAACCTAATGGCTGCGACTCCTCTGCCTCTGATGGAGCCTCCTCTAGGTCTGACTTAGTATTTGTATCAACTAACTGGGCCTGCCTAACCGCTACATAGGTGTCATCACGTAAAGGGACGAGCACTCGGAAGCTCTGAGCTTCGTCAGCCTGGGTGATAGTCTTCGAATCAACATAAGCTGGGGTAGACATGACCTGTGATAACACGGTAAGGGTATAAGTATCTTTACAAAATATCATTACTCAAATTACCAGCATCACAATGCTTTACATATATATAATCAACATAACATTTGAAATTAGGTGTTCGTAACCGTATATATGTATATATATATGTATATATATAGTAAGTGACAATACATAGTTATATATATATATCTAATATATATATATGTCTATATATAGTATAATATATAAAATATATATATCAAATATTCCAAGAGGTACGAACGACAAACAAGCACCAACAAGGTTTTACACAGAATAAGCACTTCAAAGTATCATACAATACCTTAGCATATCTACTAAGGGCACATCCTTAATCAGCATTTCTACCAATCAACATACCTACCAAGGCTCTAAGGGCATTATGCAATACACAACATAGCTACCCAATACACATTCTCAGCTAACGTCGTTACCCGTGACATATCTACCTAGGCTTCCAGGGCATCATGCAATATAATTAAAGTAGTAAGGAAAGCATTAGGCAATCAACAACACTCTAGATCCCAACACTCGCAAGTGTTTCCATATCTCATCACTACACGAAAGTACGTATTACCCAATACGTACGCTAAAGGTCAACTTATTTTTAGGTGGTCTTATCATCTACACATCCCTTCCTTCCTCTAACATAGCTTAAGAAAACTACCCCTATCATTTTATGGTCCTTTGTAAAATAAGCATAGTTGACCAGGCTATGCGTAATTTAGGAGATACCATGAATTGCTTGGGCTAATTGCCTTTCGCCATGTTCGAGGTTTTACAAAAACTCTAGTTTGGTTATAGTTTTGCGTTTTCTTTTTATTTAAAAAAAAGCATTCTCTATAACCTTGGCTTTGATAACCAATCTATCACACCCCATCAGCGGCGAAAACACGGGAATGCGACATAATGATTCACATTGCATAAGATACAAGATCATACCTTACATTGTTTGCAAAAATTTATTTACAAAAGTTTACAATTTTGCGACCTTGGAAAAAGTCAAACAGTTGTCCTTCAATAAACTCCCAAATGTACTCAATCTTTGATTCCCAATACTTCACATTTACCTTTGTTAATAACACACCTAAAAATGATACTCGAAAACGTCAACAATAATATTGGTGAGCTCATAGGTTTGACCTTAAACCCAGTTGTTGTGCCAATATTTCAACAGTTGGACAATTGTATAATATGACAATGAATATATGCAAACAAACCCATGAGTTAGCATCCTCGCTAATCATGTGTGATGACCTAGCATCCCTGCTAGTCACAAACTAGCATATACCAATGCTCTTAGAGCCGCAACTCTGATATGTCACTTACACACCTAAAGGGCCTACCAGCTGGAGCACTAGATTAAGGTACGACCACACAAGACACGGCAAATCCTTGCCAACCACATACATTGCCATGCACCTCGATGCATGCAAGTACAATCAATCCACGTGATATTCACATAGCAGTCATAAGCACATAATTGTCCCAAAAATAAAACCACGTTTCGCACAGTTCAAAAAACAGTTCAAAACACATTTGAGTATCATTTTCTCCTAACGGAAAAGATTTAAAAAGTGGGGCTACGAGAACTTATCTCAATAGATGATAATAACCGCACAGATAATCTCTACACAACGAATCAAACAATCTCTACTCAACGCACCAAATAATCCCAACAACGCACAACGATACCTGGCCACGACCTATCATTAATTTCACCTTATTAACATTTTATACAATATTGCCTTATTGTACAATCGTTTGTCTTTTACTCACACAAAATCCTCATTCTCTTTACAAAAACCCTCATCCTCATTTCAAAACTCTTATTCCCATTACAAAATCTCTTATTCCCACTACAAACGTTTTGGTATTATGATTGTGTGGTATTTAAGTAAAACAACCAAATGCACTTGGGCTAAGTGCGACATCGACACAAAATACTCAAAACATTCCCAATCGTTAAAACGAGACAGTTGACCAAAGATTCCAAGATAATCCGTCGAGAAATAAGTAGGAGTTCAAAGATCAAAATGAACGGATAAGCATCTCCGCAAGGTTAAAGTACATACATTTAAATATATAAAAATAGTAAAATAATAATATTTTATTATTTGCGTCTCTTTATCGGGCTAAACGGGGTAAATATAAAATCTTATCGTCTTAGTATGTCCACATTTAATCGTTTAATTTGTAACACTTAACGTTTACAAAAGTCATCTCTTGTCCTTTAGTTGAATCGACACAAAATAATTATTTCACATTAATTTCTAAGCGTGACATTTTCCACTAAGTTTCGACATGACGTGCTTGTTTAAAAAGGTTTCCAAGGTTTTCCAAACCTTATATTTCTATACTTTTCACAATTTTTCCAAAATCTCAACAAAATGCCAAAAAGTCATATTTTCAAAACGTTCATTCATTTTGACTAAAATCGACCATATTTTTTTTTCACTTTCGTAACTATTCGTTAACTAATCCATCCGTTAGGCACTCCTACGATTAAAATTTCCCTTATTGGGCCTAAAAGTCCAATGTTAGTCCATTAACTCTTATTAAGTCCAACTTGTCACCTTTAAATCCAATCTGAGTCCATAAGTCCATTTACTTATTATTGGGCCTTAAAGATCATTAAGGTTTTAAATCTAGCCCGATAGTAAATTAGTCCATAACCTTTTATATAAGTCCAAAATATAAACCAAAGCCTAATAGGTCTTAAGCCCATTAAGTCGTATCAAAAAATAAGCCATAAGCCAAAACATCATAAACCAAATCAAATAAGCCGTGGCTAATAAGCCAAAACTAAATTAAGCCAAAACTTAATTAAGCTATAAGCTCAAATAAGCTAAACCAAATAGGCCGAATGGCATTGGGCCAAGCCCAATACTTGAACCTAAACCCACGGTTGGGCTGAGCCCAAACCAAAACAACCCGAAACCAAATAAGCCCAACTAGCTTATTATTAAGCACGATATTAAAAATATAATCCCTAATAAGCTCTTGACTCGAAATAAATTTACCACCACAACCATAATTTAAAAGTGACCATTTCTTGTTCTTTTCTTTTTGTATTCGACGCAAACAAACACCCCCTTTTTCAATCTGTTCATTTTAAGGTTTCAATTTTTACGATGATCAACTTGTACAACTAACATTTAGACATCATAAGAATCATAAAAGTACAACTATTTTTAGTTTTTAGAAAACTTACCAAAAGGGTTTTGAAATGCGAGAAGAATGCGAACCGACTACCCAAACGTAGTTAAATCAATAACCCAATCACTATTATCAACCCAAGACTTGTACACTTTTAAATTATTGATCAAATTTTAGCAAAATTTATGTTTCTTGTTCTTCTTGTTTGCGTCTGAAACCAAAAGAGAGAAAGAAAGAGAGTTTTTGATTTTTGTTTGATTTTTTTGAAAGTGTGTAATGTGTGTGTGAGGTTAGGACAAATATACATGTACCATTTAGCTAAAAACTTGCCTTGGTGTTCCCTCTTCTTGTCCCTAACTGGCCATAGATCCAATGTGGCTTAGGATCCCTTCTTTTCGTGTCGGGTTCATTTAAAACTCAAAAACTTTGACTTTAAAATATTTCCCAAAGTTCCGTAGTATTTTTATTGATTTTAAAAACGTTTTTCCAATAATATAGGTTATTTACACGACCTATTTCTAACTTAAACTTCCCAAAATTCATTTTGGATATTTAACGGACGTGTTTGGACCAAAATACGAGGTTACTTCAAATCAAACCGAAACCTTTCTCACAAGTTTAAAAGTTTTATCGACTTCAAAAAAACCTCTTATCACTTTAGACTTCGTTCACAAATTTCACTTTTACGACCGATACGCACTTAACTCAAATCTCACGAAAACGCCCGTTTTCTGATAACTTTTAACTCACACCTCCACAATTTACGTTCTAGACAAACGTTACTTCAAATTACGAAATTAGTTATCAAATAAGTTTGTTAAATTCACCCATGATTATTAAACCCGTTTTCAAATTAACTGTCATGTCGGTACGCGCCGCGTGACGATTCTCGTGGAACACGGGCAAACTTCCCGGAACGCATTAAAATGACAATCTAAACACTCCGATACGGATAGATGAATCAGAAGTGATTCACTTACAAAACTCAAACTCTCTCAACACTTGGTTAATCCGTAACCGTTTCACGCAAAATAAGTCAACCGAAGTCAACTTTTTAGCTTTATGCCACTAAAGCTGACAAAATCAAAAGACTCCGATAGAAAAATACGATATTTTATAATACTTAACCCTAGACAAGTTACCGATTATCACAATAACATCATTAAAACATCTATAAACATCTATAATCAGTAGTTAATCACATTTTTCTCATTAAAATCCTAATGACTTCAACTAAAATGACAATATATTCATCAAAAAAATCTATAAACAATATTAAATGAAAAATAACAGTAAAAAATATAGATATTGTGTGTTTATACCTTTAGCTTTGAATTTAATCCTTGGGCTTTCTTTTATAAATACCCAAATGATCTTACTATGGGAAATATAATTGTGTCTGTAAAATAGCCAACTATTTTTTCTCATCAAATGATCATACAATTATAATAAACTATGTTGGATTATGTCCACGTAAAATAATATATGTCTCGGAATTTATTTGAGCCTACGGGGACGCACGCGTTAATACGTAAAACGATGATATTAATATATTAAGTGTAATATATTAATTATTGATTTAATAAACGATCGTTAAATATATTAAATATTTAACAGGAAATATATTAGTCATTAAATGTTAAAGGAATGACTAATATATGGAAAACAAGGAAAAGGAAAGTTTAGTCTTGCCTCCTTTTTCTTTGGGCCGATCGGTGGAGTAATCCCAAAGTGATTAGGAGTGCTTGACTTGCAAGCCAAGTCTTGTATCCCTATATATAAGGAATCCTTGATTCATTATTTGATATTTCACTTGCTAGAAAAATCCCTAACTTCCTTCTCCCCTCTCCCTTTGTTCGATCGACTGAAATCCCCAAGGGATTCGGTTTTAGTTTTTGGTTCAACCCACAAGAAACTACAAGGGTTTTCCGTTCTAGTTGATTGTCAAGAAGAAGGTTATCATTTGCTTAATCACTACTAGTACTAGCATAAAATTTTTATGGTAGATCCACGACTCAGTAAGCTACAACTTTGTAGTTTACCGTAAAAGCTAGGAAAGGCCCTAGCTATGTCATGTCAGGGCCTGAAGTCAACTAAATTTTTCTATCAGCTTCATGTGCTATGTGGTATATATGGTATATATTTATATATGACTTACATAATCGATTATATCAATGTATGTGGCCCGATTCATTGGAAGAAGGTGCCTTATATGATTATATAATAGTTTATTTATTTTATAATTAGGGTCATCATTAATATTTGCATGTGTTAATTGTTAAGTGTTTCTTAAATAATTTTAATGTGTATTAGTTGTTGTTTACGAGGCATTCAGACCCGTGCGATGCACACGGGTTGTATGTAGATGTTGAGTGCTTGTGTTTTGAGTTAACAGAAGGTTGAACGGCTACGGTTTTTTGAAAATTAGTTTTAATCGGATGAATCCGTTTATGAATGTATTTGAAAACATGTTAGTTATAATGACATGTTGTTACTACATATAATATTAACGTTTGTTTTCTATATTTTATACAAAAAATGCTCTATCCATTTTGTTTTTTGTATTGATATGATTGCGAATAACTAAACATGGTTTAAGATTTTATATTAATAATAATTCACGTGTAGACCAACAATGAGTTTAAGAAATGTTAAGGGCATGCGTTTTTTAAGGTAAGTTTTTGTAAAAAATAGGGTTCAAAAAATTGAAACGAGGCAAATCAATGAATGTGTGATTTGCTAAATTGTCTTTTGGACGTAATGTGTGATATGGATGTTTTTTTCTCGGGCAAAATCTAGAAGAATGAAGAGGGTTTCATGGGCCATTAGATTACCGACAGGGTTTCAAGTGTTTGATAATAGGATTCCTCTAATTTTTTTGCCTATTTTCCTTGCCTGATTAAAAGCTTGCTTTAGAGCGGATATGCTTAAGAAAAAGTTGTCAGAACTACAACAATGCACAGGTATTAGCTCCAATCCTGTTTGCTATTTCAAATCCCTATGGAACCTGCAAATATGTTTTTCAGTTGTAAGATTTAAAATAAAGGGGGTTGTAATGAATAACAGCCGATTATGGATAGGTGAAAATGACCTATTTACTCCTGAATCTGTCTAAATTGGGATGTCTTTTATTCAAAAAATCAAATCGGCCAGCACTGGTTTGAACCACACCAGAAGGGTCCTATTTCAACATGAACTTATTTTGACCCATTACCCAGTCAGTCCATGAATTCACATCCTCAAATACACATCACTGCATTCACATTCTAAACACTTAATTTCTTTAGAGCGTGAATTCATTTAGCATTATAAGTGTACTTATTGACTAACAATAAGTTAAAGGAGAATCTATATTTGAAAGTAATTATCTAAGTGATGTTATCTAAATGATGTATTTTCAGGTGGAGAATACCATAGGCTGATGTACATAGAAGAAACACGAATACAACATTTGTTATCTCAAATGCCATCCACTGTGCATAAAAACCACCTGCAAAAAAGATAAGTTCAATAAGCATGTAACTAAAGTCATATACAAACATATTTATTGTTGAGGCTGTTCTCCTTGGCCGAGTAATAAAACATATTTCATTTGCTACAACCACACACCATATTCTTACAGTACTATTATAGTGAAAGAACATAAACCATTTGAATATTTTGACCTCTAACTATAACTTACACAATTCATATCTAAAATCATTTAGTACCTCTCCTACATGCAGTACCAAACTTTGGCACCAAAATGGAAGAACTGTTTGTTGATCAATAGGCTGGGGTACAAAGAACTCCATCTCGAGTTTTAATGTTTGATGATAAAGTTTTTTTATTGTATCAAGTTCTTTACTCGTCAAAGATACACTTAATTTGTCTAGTAGGTGTTCTGTCTAGAGCAACACTTCTGAAAATTAAACAAAAATAATAATAAAACAATTATACATTAGGTATTAATTTATAAAATGTGACTCCCCAACAACATTGTTCTCTATTTTGTTTTCAATTGAATACATAATTTTTAAACTCACTTCGTCCCAAATAATTCCCATTGACATGTATGATCCCTATAAGCTATGTTTATTTGCAGGCTCATTTGACTCGTTAGGAACAAACCATAACCCATAGCGACCCATTACTAAGTAAATGGATCAAAAAGTGCAACCTATAGCTGAAACATTACCCAAGTTATATACACTAAACGATCATATCTTTACATCTTCTCTCTTAGAAGTAAAACACATGATGACCGTGATCAAATAAGGAACGTGCATAAGTAGATAACCTGCACAGTTGTACAATAGAGCCTTTTGGGTAACTTTAAGGCAAATAGATGCAAAGAATGTAACTGATATGGAGTGTACACCATTAGTCTAAGTAATCCATCAAATCTACTACTGATTAATAATATGGTGGGCCAATTAACGGAGCCCAGATTTCTGACTTGGTTAGGTCACAACATAAATCAAATATAACTTACTAAACCACTAAACTAATAAACCACTAACAACTAAAAAAACAATGCATGTTGCAACAAGTTTTAATACCTATACAAATAAATATAATGAAAGAATTGCCACTTATGTTTACACATCTCATAACTTTAGTAATATAAATAATAAATCAAAACACAAATAATGTATGTACGATTGAGCAGGTTGTAAATTGGATTAAAATGTACTAAATAAGCCTTTGTGTTGTGTAATATTGTTTAAAATAGATAACATGGAACTTCTGAAATTTTCTTATTCCACTCAATAAAATGTTTTATGTAGTAAATCATATCACAAAGACAACCAAGTATCTATATGTACCACTAGTAGTTTTATACAATTTTATTGAGGTTGGCCATGGCCCATCCCAGACATACATAGGCTCTCCCTGAGTGGGGCTGACTTGATAATCCTAGTCAATCTACTGTGTGACAGTCGGGTGCAAAGAGTAAATGCAAAGAAGCCTGAGCTTCTTCAAGTATTAGTGCAAGAAGAAAGAACTCTAGGGTTGTTAAGGATTATTTATCAAGACACACATATATTTGTATACAATATACAGAATATAGGTTTCAAGTGTGGTTATGGGTGTGCATTCTTTACTCGAGGAAGCATAGGGCGATGTTCAAGCTAAATTGTGTTCGATGCTTGTTACTTTTGTGTGTAAAAGTGTAAACATTATAGAGCTGGTATCACAGACTTGGTTTGGCTCCTCTTATTTCTTACTTCTAGCTGTTTTTACTTATATTTTGTCTACCTTATAAATAACTGTCGAAATGGACTTAAAATCTTTTTATTGTGCATCTTATTAGATGATTGTTAGCATATATGTTCCTTTGTGCACTAATTGAACTCAAAAGTTGATTTCAAGCGTGTTACTAATTTCCTAATTTCTCTTAACTTTCTAGCAAAGTGAATTAACATTAGAGACCGGTACTAGAAAGTTAAGCTTGTTTACCCAAAATAACGTGCCAAAACCACTTGGCTAATTGGTTTAAGAAAACTAACCTTCTAGTGAAATTAAAAAGCTAAGCTCGTTGCTGGTGGAAAAACACATTTTCAAAAAGTTAAGCAGATGGCGTAAACAAATTCTAAATCTTATTATTGCCAAATAAGATTATTTAAGTAAAATTAGAAACCTGCTGATGCATGTCCTCCACTGAACGTAATCCAAGCACGCCTCGTTCTCTATAAACTTCACGAAGTTCATCTTCAGAAAGAGCATCCATGCCACCCTCTCACCGAAGAAGCATCTTATCATCATTATTTATTCTACAAATAACAACATAAGTTGTAAATAAGCATAACAAAAATGAAATGCAATAAATTGTGGTAAATGTCTAATATCCCCAAACAATCATTCATCCTACAAAACTAAAAAACTTCTGAGTTTTGTAATCTATGTGAAACCACTATGCCGAACTGCTATAGTATCATTATCTTTAATATGAGGATTAAAGTTACCTCAAGATGCAAAACTGCATACCCACATATAGCTCTTACTCTAGCATAGGCAACCTGCAAGAGAAGCGTTAATTTGTGATAGGTTAGAACAATGACAATTATAATGATAATTAGTTACAACTATGAACCGAACCTTATCAAAGGGGGAACCATGTTGCCTACATAACGAACAACAGATGCCTGACCACGCTGGAAATCGAGCACGTGTAATGGGAAAACTCGAGAGTCCAAAATAATCGAAAGTATACAAAACAATGAACCATCAAAGAAATGAGGTGCTCACATATGTGTCCGCTGGTTTAAGTCTCCCTAACCAAACTTTTAGCTCAAATTGCTCCAAGGGATATTAATAAAGCTTTAATTTTTTAGCTGATACGCAACAAAGTTAAACAACATATACATAATCTGACTTAAAAATATAACCACAACAAAAAACAATAACTTTTATATACCTGATCATTAGCTTCTTATAATCAATCTCATTATTTTTCTCATCTAAATTTTCCTCCACATCTCTCATTCTATGCAAAGGTTGAAAGCACCTGCCTTTTTATTTAGTTCTTTAGTGTTGCTCATGATAACAAACAACCTGAATCACTGAATCAGCTAAATATAATCAAAACTTGCCTTGATTAATCATTCATATTCACAATCAAGCGACCATCAAACAAACGAACCTAATCACAACTAAACATTAACTAATATTGGTTTAAAAGATTTAATGATAAACACTAATATATCGCTAAACACAATTGCAAATCCTGGTATGTATGTAATAATTAGTTTTTTCACGCTGTAAATCAATTAGAGTAAAATTACTGCAAAATCATAATTGTGACGTACCATTGGAATTTCACCGCATTGACCAAACTGTGTATATATAATCAATCAAATCAAATCAAACCTTCACACAAAAAACAACGCAAACCATCAATAAGATTATATCATTAATAAAATTACATTAACAGATTAATTTAGAATAGAAATTGGTTTACATGGTGGGAGTGGTGATGGTGGTAGATTTAAATGGAGGTAATGAATTGATGTATGTGTTTTGAGGGGTGAGATTTATTAAGACCTTTTGAGCTTCTATCGGTTTGGAAAATCAGAAAATTGAGGGGAGTTGGCTGTGTAACAGTCGAATGAAAGGGAGTTGGAAGGGTTGCTTCAATAGAAGTTCTAGTATAATAGATAAAGTTTTGTTTTAAGTTTTGACTTGTAAGAAAACAAACGGGTTTTTCAAAAAATAAAATTGTGTTGTCTTATGTGTCAAATTGGGTTCGGATTACATCCGATAATCATGGCCTTCGGGTTTCCCACAACGAGACTTGCAATTTAATATGTTTATAATGTGTTTTAAATTAAAGACTGGATTTTATCAATGGCGAAATTTGCAAAAGTACTATTTATTTGTAGGGCATGTCACCAAGGGTTTGAGGTTTATATACTCTATAAATTCCTAATATCTTGCAATTATTTAGGAAGCGCGAATGGTCTAGGGTTTGAATGGTATTTAATCATTCTTTAATCTTTTCCTGTGATAAAATAAGAATTCTTTAAATTTGAAAACACATTGAATCGTTAATTTTTAAGGTAACACTATTTATACATGAGATGTATATAAAACAAGTGATACCGTAATAAATAACTTAATTAAGTAAAGTTTTTCATTAAACTTTATGATACGAAGATGTATGCATGCTTCTTCGTACATATTTGCCACGTCAAATATAAATACCCTTTTAAAATAAGTTGTTGCCATCCAATTTGAAAAAACACTTGCATTTGCCTTTTACATTACGTGAGACGTAGTTAGATTGCAAACCCAATGTGATTATACACTTTTTGTGAGACGTTGGCGTTACATAATCACAGTTTTTGGTTGGACGACTTAATTGAGGTAAGCTGGTGAGACCTTATGCTCAAGGCATAGATGGGATAAAACATGCTTACTAGCATATTAATGTAATAAAGTAAGTCCCGTAATGTTCTAGGAATTGCACCGATGACAATTATTGATCGTCAATTGCCTTTTGAATACACCATTGCTAGCAGATCAACTGATGTGATGGTGGTATGTCAAGTTGGATCCTAGGCCTTAGAAAATTAATTGTTTATTTATTTAAACATGGGTAGTTAATTTTCTTCAAGGAGTATTATCGAAAATACTAATTCTTGAACTTTACTATGTTTTGTAGATGGCACTATGTCACACCCCGCCAAGGTAAAAACGCGAGACGCGACGAGAGAGGGAATCATCACAACACATTGGCGTCTATATAGAGAAACTAAAACATGCATAAAATACAAGGTATAGACACGCAGTGTCATGAAAATACCCAAACACATCAACAAAATCCAAAAGGTGTCTGACATTGAAATGAAGGTAGTTTATGTCAACGTCATGACATGCAAACATTCATATATCCAAAACAAATAACGAAATCTAGATAACTAAACTTCGCCAGCTGTCTACGGTCCATCTAGCCACTTTTCCTAACTTTAACCTTATCCTGCTGAATACCTAAAAAAGATGCTTATACGTCAACCAACGGTTGGTGAGAAACATAGGTTTTCAGACACACATATCCAATCAATTTCCAAAATAATTTATCCAATTACTGTGATTATAAAACAATACATTTTGCATGACAATTATGCTAACTAACATACAAGCTAACATGAAATTCAATCTAATCATATCAACCCAACAAATCATATAACTGGTAGGTTGTAACCATCGATCCCTCATAACAACACTGAGTAGGCGTACTCATCCGATCCCTCAGACACCAAGCAGACGACCTAAATCGCTCTTGGATCATACCAAATCCTTTTCCCTCTAGCTCAGGCCATGGATACCCACAAGTAACCCTCCTGACTAGGCCACAATACCTTCTATTAAACAGGCCATGGATACCCGCAAGTAACCCTCCTGACTTAGTTCACACATCAATATCACATCACATAACATGTAGCACATAACGCATATTAGTCACATAATAGTCCATGCATTTACACTAACACATAATCACAGCAATTTAAAACTCATTTCAACACTTGCATCATTTCCATCCTAAGTTTAAAATACAATAAAAAGTAGGACTATGTAACTCACCTGAATGCTTAAAACACAGCTTCCAATTCCTATCACGCAACTATACAAATAAATAAACACGGTTACATGCAGCCAAGCTAAAAGCTCTAGTCCATGTAACACACATATAATGGATGTCTATGGGTTTGATTAACCATCATGGGTCACCTCGACACCATGCCCAACCTTAACCACTTCATTAACACATTACACTAGTCAACTATAATTTATTCAGAATTGCAGAATTTTAGTGTATCTTTACTAACTTAAAAACCCTACTTGCTGACCTTCATAATTTATACTAAAAATCATCTAAGTTTATTTATGAGTTTAATAACTACCTGGTGATTCCCAAGTGCTCATTACATGTGCAACTACCCCAAATAAAATCTAACTTCAAAATTGTCCCAATTCGGATCAGATTGCACACTAAAATGTATGGCCCTAATTACCATACTTAGACACAAAATCAGAAGCTATCCTTCTAGGGTTTCTTTATATACATATTGAACCTAATCACTTTAGATTTTCTAACCCTAATTCCACTTTTAAGTTAGGGTTTTACCCTCCTAAACATGACCTAATTCTGACCCGTATTTACTGTTTTGACAGCTTTTCTTGTAACCAACATTTGACCAACTTCCAGAACTCAAAATCATTCGAGGCCAGACCTTTTGAAAAATAGACTCTTTGAACTATAATTTAGACTCTTGAATCATATCAAAACATGTTTCTATCATCAAGAAATCATCAGTTGAACATAGACCTAAAATCTGCTCAACTCTAAATCATGTTCTAACGCAACCCTAACATACAACAAGCATGATCGTATCCCTAAACTAACCCTAATCATTATACCATCCTTAAAGTTCATATATAATTTGTATTTTATGTAAACCCTATATCCATCACATTATTTGTTACATGAATTGAAAGATTAAACAAGAGCTTAATTGAAAACATACCTAAACCTTTACTTGATCACACTTGAATCACACCTTGAATCTTGATAAAAAAAATTCTTCTTTTGGGGGTTTCGACCGAACACAGGGAGAGAGGGAGATAAAAGTATTTTAGGGTTTTTCTTGATTTTGTATTTATATTACTTAGAATCCTTGTTGTAGTCAAATTAGTTTCCCTTTTTTTTTCTTTTATCCCTAACCGGCCGAAAAAACACCCCTATATATATATATATATATGTGTGTGTGTGTGTGTGTGTGTGTAAGTAATATTATTTACATAATTATCTTCATTACCTTGAGTTTTTATAAAAACCTAAGCTAATTTGGGTAAACCTTTTTACATAAACGCTACTTACTAAACTTTCTAAAAATAATTTTTCATTTCACATTTCACTTTCAATATTTAGAAAGTTTTTTATAAATATCTAAATTTCTCTCACTTCACTTATTACCAACATGATACATTTCCCATAAACGCTTAAGACAAAATCATCCAACTATTGACGTAGCATTGAATGCAATTACGCCATTTCTTTCCATTATCACTACACGTGAACAAATAGAATACTCATCGCCAAACACAAACGCACTCAAAATGAGATGATCATACACCTCAAAATGATATCATGCACCTATTCAAACCACTTAGCACACATATATAACACATAGCACACAAGAAATCACACAAAAATGAACTCTTAGCCATTTCTAAAGGCATCACAAACCTGATTAAATCACAGATGTCACAGTATCCCCTCCTTAAGGAAATCTCGTCCCGAGATTTAACTAGAAAGCTCAACAACTCGGTCCATGAACAACTACGGATACTTAATCATCATCTGGTCTTTGTGTTCCCAAGTAAACTAGGGACCACGTTTCGAATTCCATCTAACTTTCACAAGCGCTATTTTCCTACGTTTTAACTTATTAATGTCTCGATCCATAATCTCTACAGGTTCCTTGACAAAGCGAAGTGTCTTGTCGACCTTGATCTCATTCAATGGCATATGCAAATTAGCATCCGCCAGATACTTTTTTTTCTTCAGATTTAACACATAAAAGGTGTCATGCACACTATTTAACTCCTTAGGTGACCTCAAGCTATAAGCTATAAGGCCAATCCTTTCGAGGATCTCAAACGGTCCTACATATCTCGGTGCTAACTTACCCTTCTTTCTAAAAATGAACTACGCCCTTCCAAGGCGTCACCTTTAACAATATACGATCTCCCACCTCAAACTCTAACGGCTTACGCCTATAATCAACATAGCTCTTTTGATGATCTCTCGCCGCTTTGGGCTTTTCCTTTACCAACACTACCTTATCAGTCGTTTCTTGTACTAACTCAAGTCCAGTCAAACTACTCTCTCCAATCTCTGCCCATAGAACAGGCGACCTACATTTCCTTCCATACAAAGCTTCAAACGGAGCACACTGAATGCTCAAATGATAACTACCACCAAAATCGATAACACATGCCCTCATTATATCTTCTAAATTCTGAATCATACGTTCACTTTGTCCATCTGCTTGAGGATGCTAAGCAGTACTCAAATCCAATGGCGTCTCTAACACTTTCTGCAGCGTCTGCCAAAACCACGAGGTAAAAATCTCCATCACAATCTGAGTTATCGTCACAGAATTCCATTCCTTTCAATTATCTCATCAATAAAAATCCGTGCCAACATCACATCTTGAAATCTTCTGTATAGCTAGAAAATGATGCTAACTTTGGTATTCTATCGACCTTCACCCAAAACACATCGTACTCATTACTTGACCATGAAATTTAGTGATAAAATCTATGGTGATTCTATCTCATTTTCACTCAAGTATCTCAGGCTGTTGCAGCAAGCCAAAAGTCTTTGACATTACAGCCTTTACCTCTTAAACAAATCCGATAATTGCTAACATAGGTAGCTATATCCTTTTCTACAACGTGCTAACATACAGTGTCTCCAAGTTATAGTACGTCTTAACTGCTCCCGGATGAACCAGTAACTTGATGTATGGGCCTCTCCCTTACACTTCCTACCAATAGAAACCCAAATTCGATCCATAAGTACAAACTCTGTCTCCTTTTCTTTTCCATCTGTCGATATAAACTACGTAGCCTTTCTGCGAGTACGTTCTCTTGCTTGAACGCCTCACTTTGGGCTGCCAGTATCATTCCTCTTACTAGTCTTGATTCACTCTCCTCTTTCTACTCAACGTATCACCCACTACACTCGCTTTATCGGAGTATCACACAAATCATTATTCAAAGTCTAAAAAGCCTCCTTCGTTGTTTTACCTCCACTCATACTTCTGATTTCCTCTCATTTAGGGAAGTAAGGGTTCAACAATCTAACAAAAATTCGATAACGTCGGTAGTAACCTGCCAATCCTAAGAATAATCATCCAATTCCTCACTGCCTCATTTGGTCACCGTATACACAAACGTCGAAAAGAAAGAAAGGGAAGGAACCGCGATGGTGGCAGCGTGGGTATCTCGAGAAGAATAAGTAACACTTAAGTATTGCCAAGCTGGCCAAGTATTACAATAGTAATTATTATTGCAGTATAATTGTGTTGGAGATAACACTAATATGCAAACATTAAGAAGATGTAATCCTACCACCGTGCAAGAAGTTGTTGTGTTAAGTTCTCCAGTTACATGATATGTAAGGCACTTTAAAATATCATGCTACCATCAGTGTTGAGCACACAATAATGAATAGTTAGTCCTCCAGCAATGATAATGACAAAACGCATACATTGCTTATCTTGTGTAACCGTAACTTACAAAAGACTTATCTTGTCTAATCGTAACATGCCATTAACTAATGTGCTTGATTAAATAAACATGATCGATTAAAGAGCTAAAGAAAAGAAGGTTGTCATAACCTTATTTAGAGAATAAAGTAATAAACTTAACAAATTAGTTGTTCATTATCTAAACATGGTTGGATGACGGGTCAAAATGGGTCATTTTAGTATGGTTTGAAAAGGATTGGACTAGTGACCCACACTTTTAAGTCTTTGTTTTTTTAATAATGAATACTATTAGGTAAGTGATTTAGGAGGTTGTATGCATCAAAAATTGCATTACTACTTTTTGAAATGGCTCAAATGTTTTGATTGTAGGTCAACGACTATTTTTACATGTAATTTCCTAAATCATGCTTATTCAATTCATATTTTTCCCAAGCTTTTCTCCTATAGTTCTACATAAAAAGCGAGAAATAAGAGCTTTTACCTAGCAATTTGAGCAAAGGATATGTAAAAATAAACTAAACTATCCAGAAAGATGGTAAAGTGCTACTAAGGCTCATGACTTTCCAATAATCCCATTTACACAGGTTTTATAAAGTTGTTAAAAGACAATGCCCTTTGCATTTTAATTGTTTTAATGTAGTGTACATGACATATAAACACTACTTTTCATCTTACCATATAATGTTTTCGTTTTAAGTGTTGGCCATGACTAAAATAAGGTACATAAGCAAGAAATGGTGATTAAGTTTACTATTTAAGACAGGGAGGATGAAACTTATGATTTTCCGGCACCACTCAGACCTATTAGTACAACGGAAATCCCTACAAAATAAATAAGACTATTATCAGACAGTATAATTCAAACCATAGTTGACATATAACCAAAACACGATTCTGAACCTTTGTGATTTGAAGCCATAACAACAAATTATTTGCAAAATGACAATGAATCAAAGCAATTTTACAATCTGCGTGAGAGACCAAATAACATTCCTGCTCACACGAAAACAATTAGTAAAAGCCATTGAAACAGCAGGTATGTGTTTTGTGTAAACTTAAAGCACAAGTCACTAATGAAAATGATATCAAGCGCGAATATACAAACGCAAACGTCATACTTTTCCCAGCCTATTAAATACTTCTCAGACATAGTTGAGATTAAATATAAAAATAATTGGGTTTTTACATTATCACGAAGAGCAATTGTGGATCTCTCTCAAACATGCAGTTGAACCACAATACCTGCATTTTTAGTTGAGTCAAGAGGATCAAAGAAGGAAAAATATATTAGCAATTTTGACCCATCTACCAAGAAGGGTTCGATATGGGTTATGTTTTTATCTTTAACATGTCAAGCTAGTATCGGTTTACATGCTTACCTTTTATATTTCTCTTTCCGTGGAAATGTACCAAAACGATGTCTAACGCTCTGCATAGTCTTAACGATGTTGTAGCGGAAAAACGTGGTAAATTGGATGTTGTATAATTGTGTTGGAGATAACACTAATATGCAAACATTAAGTAGATGTAATCCTACAATCGTGTGAGAAGCTGACGTCATTGAGGACTCTTTCTGCTGAAAGCAAGTCATCACAAGGAAGAATTGAGCTCAAACTATTGTTGTAAGGATCTTGCTGGAATCCCTCAAGTGATGTACACGTATCACCTTCAAATCTTCAGTTTTTATAACACTTTAAAGTCACTCTTTATCCACATACTTTTTGCCAAGTTAAAAGGGTGTAGAATGTATATTACCTCAATAAGAAGAAGTATAGCCCAAAAAATAGCCAACATAGAACGGTTATTAGCCAACACAACACGATCAATTAGCATTGTTACAATTTAAGAACAATGTGAGAAACTTGATGATTTCTTTATAGTGAGTAGATATGAAGATGAGTTATTGTTACAATTTAAAAACAATGTGAGAAACTTGATGCCATATAGAATGGCAATAACATAGAGCCAGCATCAGTTGGAACGTATAACCAATGATGTATCGTCCTTATAATTTTGCCAAACTGATAACTCCAAAGTGCCATTTATGCAAAATTTACGTAAACAAACTATAATCATTTGTCATAATCGTCTAACTAAGATACTTAAAAATAACATTAAAAGAAGAAGGCATCAGGGGAGTTCACAAATCTCAAGAATAAGTAAGCAAATACTTAAAAATAGATGAACTATATGCAGAAAACCACATGAACCAAAGTGAAAGTGACCAAAGATATATCACGGTCCAATAAACCAATTTCAAACCTGTAACTTAATAATAAACAATAAGTGGATAATCAGTAAGGATTAACGACTAATAAAGTAGATGCTCCATAGATATGAAGTCAATATTCAAAACCAACAATCCATACTTAAAGTTCAAAAAGCTGAATAAATATGCAATATTTACTGCAACATGCTAAAGTTAATCAGTTCTCATTCGTTTTTGTAATTGATTCCTCCAAAACACAAAAAAGGCTAAGTCTTTATCTACATACATCCATGGTCGCTGATGGATTTACTTGCTTTTGAAGGTTTCTGCAAGAACACCGTGAATAACATGCGTTGTACAATTATATTGCATGAAGTGGCAATAGTAAGAGCCGTACCCTGGAACCAATGGGTATGTAGTGGACTATATTTCATTCATGATTTGATGGAGGTCAGTGTGGTCTAGACCACAATACCAGACCAAGAACAATACATCTTCTGAACCTAATTTCCTGCACAATTCGAACCCGCTTGCAGTTAAATATAGGAAATTTCATGACACAATTTGAATGACTGTTGATCAAACTGTGTGTAGAATTTAGTGATAAATTCATATGTTTACAGGAAAGATACCTTATATGGTAAGAATAAGGAGAAAGGATTGCATTATTGATCTAATCTCTTTTTTATATACGTGCTAGTTATAGGAAGCAGGTGTGGTTATATCATATTGTATGTTAATTTAGTGCCAAAGATTTTGTGAAGAAAATACTTTTAAAAGATCCTCGTGCAAGATTCATGGCCGCTCAAGCCCTTTGTATGTTTATTTTCTTATTACCTTGGTGCAGTAAGACTATTGTTTTCATTATATTTGTTATTTGTTGGCTTATTTAAAGCGTGTGTGGATTTGCTTATGAAAGTTTTTCTCTGATTGTTGTGGCTCGAAATATTTTGCCATGGTTTGCGTCTAAAATTTGGTTTGTTTCTTAGCACCTATTAATTTTTAGCAAACATATAAATTACGTAATACTATTTATAATATATATATCATCAATCATTGTATAAATTTACCTCTTTAAAAATCCCATTTTCTTTTGCCTATGCTCTAAACATCTGATTCGGGTCCTGATTTACGCCACGTCACTGAGACATATAATAGGTCAATTTTTAGTTCACATACTCAAACCGGACCTTGTAGAAACTCGATGCAGACCTAAATTGATTGAAAATAACTAGCTGAAAAAGGAGTCACTCAAATATATTAAACTGTAGGAATAACACCAAAATGTATTTGTTTGTCACATACAAGTTCCTAAATTGCCACATCTACCCATTATAGAAAACTAAAATCAAAAGTAGTGTTACCCTTTGAAGCTTTCGGGTCTGAGCACAAGCTTATGCAGAAAAAACTCCAGTTTTAAAACCCTTTTCTTCAACTCCTAAAAACAGCAATCGTGATTTTGCAAGATTAACAAAAAGATAACAGAATTATTTAGTTTAACTGGTTTTTTTATCAAGGCAAAAACTTGCAAACTTTAAAAAACTATAACTTAAGGAAAGCATTAATCTAAACAGAAAGTAGAAAAGAAGTCAACATGATCAAAGGTAATTAATGAGATCCGAAAACAGTGTATAAATACACCTAGGGATACTCATGGTTCACATAAAACTAATTGACCCGAATCAATGATGTCAGTTTATGTAAAAATAAACTAAGATGACATGTATCTTTAAGAACACATAGGGATAAACTAATTTTATCTATTCAAATATCCGATACAAATAATATACGTGAGCATCAAAAGCCATGATCGCAGCTTGTTTATAGAACACCCTTCACTTTTCTTTATGAATTGAACGCCTACATAACATCATAATATGTGTAAGAAACATTAAGAAGTGTTCATGAGAATAAAAAAACCTAAAAAATAAAATGCGTGATCTAAACGTGACATGCATAGATACAATTTAGGGTTTTTAGTTAGTGGTTTGCATAGATTTGGTTTTTTGGAGTATCTTATATATTTTTGAAAATAAAAGATATCAAATCTTTATAACTTTCTGTAACTTATTTTTAGACCATATCATTATTGTTTTGGATAGGAAAACATAAATGGTGGCTTGGATCAGTTGGTTAAGCTCGTTTCATATTAACAATACGTCAAGAGTTCAAACCTTGACATGCACTAAATTTTTATAAAAATTCAGATTATATAACAAATTTCAGAAATTAAAATTTTAAAACTTCAGAAAACTTAAAATTCGAATTTTGTTACAAATTAACAAATTTCGGAATTTTAAAATTTGAAATTTATAAAAAAATTTGAAATTTGTTAAAAAAAATCTCTTATGTGTGCCATGTCATTGTTTGTGTGCCATGTCATCGTTGAGGTGGCGTTGAGTTACTAAATCATATTAATCCAGTCATAGTTAGCCCCATATATAAGTTATAGATATTTAATTATTATTATTTACATAATTATCTTCATTACCTTATGTTTTCATAAAAACCTAAGCTAATTTGGGTAAATCTTTTTACATAAACGCTACTTACTAAACTTTCTAAAAATAATTTTTTATTTCACATTTCACTTTCTATATTTAGAAAGTCTACTATAAATATTCAAATTTCACTCACTTCACTTATTTCCAACATGATACATTTCCCATAAACGCTTAACACAAAATCATCCAACTATTGACGTAGCATTGCATGCAATACGTCATTCATTTCCATTATCACTATACGTGAACAAATGGAATACTCATGAAAACACAAACGCACTCAAAATGAGATGATCATTCACCTCAAAATGATATCATACACCTATTCAAACCACTTAGCACACATATATAACACATAGCACACAAGAAATCACACAAAATGAACCCTTTTTGCCATTTCTAAAGGTATCACTAACCTGATTAAATCACGGATGTCACATATATAAATCAAAGTAACCGAACTTTGTCAAAAACTATACTTCGCTGACGCTAAACGCGAATACTCGGCTATTATTAGTAAAGATTTGCAAAACAAATTTACATACAATCAACTAAAACAAACTTTACCAAACAAATGAAAAAATTTACACACCTATAAACAATAATTAGATCTACACGCACTTTCTAAAATTTACATAA
>BQNB010063905.1:0-35508 GCA_026074375.1 Tanacetum coccineum | reverse complement strand
TGGCAATTATGATATTTCTTACTTTTAGCATAATATACCTTATTACAAACTACTTTATTCTAAACAAAATAAAGACTAATGAGTAAATATAATTAAACCACATAATTGACACTTTTTATGAACCTAACATAGATGAATTCTTAAATTTTTCTACTGTTAGCTGAATTTCATCTTTTTGTTTTTGAGCCAGTTCCAACTTTCTTTTAAGCTCTGTAATGGCTACTTCTCTTAAATGAATATTACGTTTTAAGACCTTGATATCTTCCTCATAAACAGACTCATTTTTATTATAAACTAGATATCTTGCTTCTACAGACTTTAACCATGTTTTATAAGCAATAGCATTTAACTTAGATGTCCTTAAGTCTTTTAACAGTTGTTCATTTTTTTCTTTAAGAATTTTAACATTTTCCAAACAAGATGATGAACAGTTTGAATCAGTAGATACCTCAGATTTAGAACTTGCAGAAGAGTAAGCCATGAGTGCAAAGTTAGTTGGACCTTCTTCTGCTTGATCACTCCAATCATAACCAGAACCATCACAAGACACCAAAGCATTAGAAGTAGTTATCTCCACTGGCATAACCCTTCTTGTGTTCTCCTCATTCCTATTTTCTTGGTTCCTTAAGGCCCTGCACTCCCTTGCAAAGTGTCCCCTTTTGTGGCAGTTGTAACACTCCACCTTGGAATTATCAAACCTAATGGTCTCGTTACCATTAACAGTTTGCTTTCTTCCAATGTTCTTCAAGAATCTCCTTTCCCTCATTGTTAGCATAGCCATCTGCCATCTTAAATCCATCTCTTCTAAATCATCATGATTAATTTGTTGCAAGTCCTCATTGTCAAGTCGTGGACTATTTGGTTGACTTGCAAAGAAAGCACAAATGACAACATCACTCAAGTTATCAATTGTTGTTAAGTTAACAACAGTAGCTTGAGTGCTAGCAGTTGTAGCACCATGAGCAGTATTGACTGCTCCATTTGTACTGCTGGTGCTGTTTGAGGACACAAAGGCTATGTTTTGTATATTTGTGCTTGATCTTGATGTCCCTTTGACCTCTGGTTCATAGATCTTCAAGTTGTTGTAAATATCATCCAAGCTTAATGTATCTATCTCAGACTTGTTCTTCCACATAATGGTATGTATGTTCCATTCTGGTGACAAACTTCTTAAGAACTTCTGATTCACATCTTCGTGTGAGATACTTTCATCATGAATCTCCAACTGACTGATAAGCTTTTGAAGCCTATCAAAGGTTTGATCTAACACCTCTAAGATAGATGCAGTAAAATTTTTGTACTGCTGCTTTAGAAGATTCCTTTGAGTCTTTTTATTAGCATCATTCCCTTCAAACCTCTTCTCAATAGCCTACAGCAATGACTTGGCATCTTTGATGGAGTTAAACTTCAGTTGATGTTCATTAGGTATTCCCATCAATAAAGTGGTTCTTTACTTCAACTCTAACTTCCTTTGTCCCTTTTCGTCAGTAGTTGCAGGAGCAATTATAGTCTCAACACCTTCAACAAGTTTTGTTATTGGAGGTGCATTACCATTCTCTATGACTTCTAAAAACTTGTTGTGGTAGTTTTATATACTATAAAATATATATAAAATATAATACTTTTAAAAGAGCAATTAAGAAAATTACCAAGTTACCCTTGATAAAATTCACTCTCAAAAATATATATAATATAATATATAATACGTATATTTAAACGGGTAAATATGATCACCCGGGTCGTTTCCCCAACGACTAGTGAAATTGAAACCTTGAATTCTGATTTGAATGAAGCAAAGATATTTTTGATAATCTATTTCTACTAAATAAAAAAAAACAACAATTTCAAAATTGTATTAAAAACGCGAAACGGGACACTAAAACTAAGGCCAAAAACCTAAATTCTAAAAAATTAAACCTAATTTTTGTTTTTCTTTTAAAATGTATTCTAATTGACTAAAAACGAAGTTTAATAAAAACTAGAACGAAAACGGAGTTAAAACGAGAGTTAAAAATTGAAAACCGAAAATGAGAACGAAACCCGTTCTTTAAAAAGTGAATTTTTGCAAAATCGACCCTACGAAAGTGAAACTAATTTTCCTACAATCTTTATATTAAAAGAAAATTTTATAATATAAGATTTTTATTTTTCTGATTTATTTTCTATTTTTTATGATTTTTTAAAGTTTTTAAAGAAAATAAAAGATTAAAAATACTAAACTTAGAGTAAAAATTCTAGAAAAAATACAGAAAATAGCTTATGCTATATAAGTCCTAGGAAAAATAAGCTCAAAGTTGTAGCTTATTAAATAAGCCACGAAATAAGCTTGACAGCTTATTTGACTTATAAAACCAAAATGAGTATAAGTATTAAATGGGGGAAAGAGATACTGGATGAGCTATTGAAGCAAATGGTTAACACGTTGGGTCAATAACAGGGAGGTCGTGGGTTCGAGGCAGGCAAACCCCCACTTTTTGCACTTTTTTTTTTACTTTTATGAAAAACTAAATACTAGGACTTATAGAAGACACAAAAATAAGCTACTTTAATAAAGGGGACATAAGCTGAAACTAACTAATAAGCTCAAAAACAGCTTATCAATAAGCTGTCACAGAAAGTGGGGTTTTGGGCTTATTTTTACTAAAACAGCTATATTAAGCTCAAATTAAGCTCAATTTTAGAAACAAAAGAAGTTTTGGAAAGCTAGTGATGTGCTTAATCTATCTATGAAAAGAAATTTGAGCTTTAAACACTAGAGAGCAACTGAAAATGATGATGAAAGTAGCATACTCAGGAAATAAGCCATAAGCTACAAAAACTTAACAAGCTCAATTGCTCAAAAAGCTAATACAGTGACTGAGCTTTTGCAAACTTGACAAACTACCTATAAGCTACTAATTTAAACAAGAAAACCTACTACTACAAGCTAGAAATCAAATTCAAAAGCTATAAACTATTAACTACTGTTTTTGGGCTTTTGGTTTTCTTAGTTGAATTTTAAAAGCAAATGTTCTACAGTAAATAAGCTTGGAAACTAAAAATAAGTCTTAAAATGAATTAAGCTATATCTAATCTTAACCCTACTCTAACCTTAGAAACTAAAACCTAGATTTACCTAGCTAAAAATTAAGCTAAAAGTGCCAGTAGGAACTCCTTAGTTCCTACTGATGCACTTTGCACAAGTGCAAAGTTATAGTGCAGGTTACCAAAGGGTAAACCTGCACTTAAACACACTCAAGTTGAGTGCACAAATAAAATGCAAGCAAGATCTAAGCCTTTTAAAGCTTAGATCAAATTTTGCACAAGTGAAATTCAAAGAGAAATTCCCCTGGTGCTGGCACACTTAAAATAAGCTCAAACTTTCTAAATTTCCAAAACTAACTTATGAGAACTCATTTCCTATTGTTTTTAACTAAAATCAAAGCTGTCTCAAAAAGGTTTGCACAAAACTTTTGACTATTGATAGTCAAAGTAGCTTAAACCAAACACTCCTTTAACTCATTGACAGATTAAAAAAAACTTCATAAAATCAAATCTATTTATCAAATGCCTAATACCAGATGATTTTTAGCTTATAACAACCCTAACTAACATGAATTAACAACTGATTAAGCAATAATCTAAGATTTAAACTAATTTTCTACTATTTTTGATTTTTTAAGGTTTTTAAGACAATTATATGAAAGACTATGATCTAAATTAAGAAAATCAAAAACAGATGGACAATCATAATTATTAAGCTAGTTAAAAGGTAATTAAGCACTATTAAGCAACTGAATAAGCAGATAAGCAATAAGCAAGCATATAAGTGAAAATTAAGCTAGAATGGAAAATGAACAAGAACTTTAAAGGTGAGACTTACTTTATCCTCTAGCTAAACAAGAGGTACCACAAGAGCAGCTACAAGCTCCCTAGCTTATTAATAAGCTAGGGTATTAGTCCATGAGGATCCTTCCATTTTAGATCCTCCTTCCATAAGCTCACAAATCAAAGTAAATAGGAATTTTAAGCTAATTTTACAGGTTAAAGTATGATTAAGGTGAGTTGAGCTCCATAATAAGCTTATAGACTTATTAGAGCTGATTTTGAGCTTATTAGGGCTTATTGAGCTTTAGCTTAATATCAAATAAGAAAAATGAAAGCTTATGAATTAAAGAGATTTTGAGAGATTAAAAACAACTGAATTTCATTAATAAAAAGTTTGCTTACAATACTTAAAAGGAAAGTTACAAGATTTAAAACAAAATTAAGCTAGGAATTGAAAATTAAGCTAAAACTAAATTAAGGCTACGTGTAACTTGATAATTGTGTGTGTGAGGTGAGAGCCTATTTATAACCATATTTGAAAGCTTCCAGACCTAAAATACAGCACTGCCTTGCTCTCCACTCCTCTTAATCTCAACCCAATCTATGCCTTCAATGATTGGATCACAATGAAGGCCTTTGGTATGATGATAACACTTTGAGGATTGCCAAGCTAGTCCATTCATTGATTATGACATGCTTGAGCTTCTATTGTGAGTAGTTTAGTGCAAAAACCCCCCAACATGTGTGCTTTCTTCCTATCTCTCCTCCATCCTCTACGTGCCTTAAAACCTGAGAGTGAGCTAGTAAATTTCCCTTGATTAGACGAATTTTGTCCTTGTAATCTTGTTAAGTGAGCTCTTGAATAGACTTTCTTTGCCCCTCCAAGTTTTCCATAAACCAACCACAACCACCCCTTTTGATTTTACCTAGGTTGTAAAGATTTAGAAGACATTGTGAATAGTTGATTGTTTAAGCGCCCACGCTTTAAGATACTGAATTGGTAAATTCAGTTTTAACCTTGACAACATTAGCCCCAATTAAGCCCCTCTCTATTTGCGTTTCTTCTACTTTTTGAGTGTAAAAAGAATTTAGAAATTGGCAAATCGGTCCTTTGTTTTATGAAAAGAAAATGGTACTAGAGCTTTGGGCTATGTATATGGGCTTGATCCCCCCGGGTATAGATTTAGGGTTTTTTCCATGCCCATAAGTTTTTTAAGAAGGCGCCAATAAGAGGTAAAGGCTATTTTTTGGACTTTGTTGAAACTTGGATGGTGAAAAAATGATTATTGTGGGTTTTTTGTCTTTTAATATTGGTTGACCAATTTTGACTGGATTTGACGCGGGTTTGACATTTTATTCTTTTTCTAGCTTCGGCTCGTCTTTGAATCTTCTTTCTTTGGCTATTATCATTCTTTTGCTATTTTTTTTTCTCTTTGTTTGGTACTCTTCTGATTCTCGTGTCTGTGCTTGCCCGTTTTTGACTGTTTTCTTATGATTTTTGATATATCCATACTGCCCAAAACACAAAACAACACATACAATCATATTGTATTGTCATTTTTTTTTTTTATTAGTTGTCCTATTTTATTATTTTTGTGTTTAAAAAATAAAATTGGTTGTTTGATTAACATAATAAAAAAAATTAATTATTTATAATAAAAAAAGCATAAATGGATATATGTATTCTACACTTATCAATATGGCACATGAATCTTTTTTTCTAGTTGGTGAAATTTTCCACTTCTAGTACAGGAGCGGCATTTAACTGGCCACCCCTATATTCAAGAGTCTGTGGTACTTCTGCTGCCATTTAAGATGGATCTTGATTTTAAAAATCTTTTGAGCAGTTATAAAAACTTTGAAAAGGTTTTATAAATCAAACTGCTCTGATACCACTTGTTGGTCCCTTTGAATGTGATATAAGGTTTATCAAGTTAAACTAATCACATTCCATGACAACAAAGTGAGTTTTAAACAGATATATATGAACAATATAAAGAACAAGTTTAAAACACACAGAAGTAACTTTTCAACGTATAGGTTCTTATTAGAATCAAATAAAGAATCTATGACACACCTTGCTTGCGGAATAGCAAGGTGGTTGAATGACAATTAGGGTGTTATCTCCTTCGAACTTAAACTCTAACCAAAGTTAAGAGAGTAAGAAAACAAACTACTTATGACTAAACTGAAGCTTCAGCTTTCAGTAGTACCGTTCAGTTTGTTTGAGAGATAAATGAACTCTTCAATGTGTATCACATTAATTGGAAGAGATAACATTTACTCTGGGAATCCCTTTCCTTTTATAGGCAAAGGGATTAGGGTTTACAAGTTAACCTAGTACGCGTGTCATGCTTCCAATAGGTGGTTAAGATACCATTTAATGCAAACGTGCTCTTTTCCTTTAAGGAAAGTTGTTATACTTCTATACCAACTTTAGAAGTATCTTTTTCCCAAGGAGATTGCATTATTTCTTTTGACCCAAAGCAATATTTTTCCTGCCTTGTAAACCTTTTAGAAGTGAAACAAAACGTTTCAGTCTTCTGTTAAGGAGATAGACAACGTTCAGCTTGGAATTGTCAACCAAGCTGAACAGAAGCTCTTTACATAGGCCTTCTTTAGTTTTTGACCCGCTGCATAAACTAAAGTGAAGATACTTCCCAATCTTCTAAGTGCCTGAAGAGCTAAAGTTGAAGAAACTTCAGCTACTCAAACTGAAAGACTTTAGCTTGAGTAAAACTTAGGGGATTTTATGTTTAAATCTACTAAGAGACTGAAGGGCTCAGGAACTGAACCCAACACATATGAGAAGTGTCAATAATAGATTTACAATAACTAGCGCATATTCTAACAATCTAACCACACCCACAATATTTACTATAAAGAACTACACAACCATAACTAACGCGATATAAACAACAATTCACACAATCATGAGCACAATACAAGTGCAAAAGAAAAGCGATAAATGTAAAAGAATATGTAAAGTGAAAGGTAAAAGAAAATGAAAACTGGACATGGTGCTTTATAGTGGTTCGGTCATGAAGCCCCTCTTTACACTACTCCACTCCCTGGGTATCCAACTCGAGAGTTACTTCACTAATCAACAAGCTCCCTTTAGGTGGAGAAAACCGTTACACGTCGCTTATACCAATTTCTAACACTAATCCTAAAAAGTCAAGTAACTTCTTTGTTACAACCCCACTCGTTATGTTTTGTGGCCCAACATAACAAACCTTGTGTTTTATGGCCTAAACACATAAACCGCGTCTCTTACATTATTTTTTAACACTAAGCTAAATGTCAAGTCATAATCTTAGCCAGAACCAACGTACCACATCACCAATGTATTTTGAGGCTTAAAATACTAACCGACACACAAACCCTACTTTTGGATTTATGCACTATCTGGATCTACACAAATACATAAGAATTAAAATATAGAAATCAAATCTACTTTATGACATATAAGTGATCAAATATAATCACTTCTATGCAACCCAATCTACTATATGATTTACAAGTAATCAAAGATGATCACTTCTATGTAGAGACATCCTATACTTTAGTAAATACCCCATGGTACTAGTGGAACTAACATAGAATGTAACCATGATCCATGCCTTATGCTAGAACCATGGTCAAAAGATAAGAAAGAAATTCTATGTGTGTAAGTAGTACGTGCAGTGGGTTTTTCATGATGGAGGAGAGGGAATAAAACCTTGGCCTTTTATAAGAGAGCCTTGACTTGGAGAAGTCTCTTTTGTCTAATGGATAATAGAGTGATTGGATAAAAGCATGCACCAACTAGTTTCCCTCTATCTTTTAGAAGCTTAATTCAAATTTGAATTCATTAGTTTCCCTCCATTTTCTAGAAGCTTTGATTGGGCATTAATAGGCCTTAATGGGCCGAACTATACCGGGCCTTAATGGGCTAGCCCGTTTGCTTGGCCCGATCCAACTAGTAAAGCCTGTATGAGTAAGAGTCTCAGGATGTCGAGATCGAGTTGATAAATGTATACTTGTGGTGGATATGGATGGTTAGATATCCATGTTGAAGTAAACATATATGAGTAACTTGTGAACTTTATGTTATGTTTTACATGTTACATGTTTGTCGTCCCCAAAACATAAAGAGAATGTATAGATTAAATATCGTAATATTTGTACTAACAATCTCTCCTTTTTGATGATGACAAAATATGGAAACCATAAAACATAGTAAAGTTTAAGAGTTACTCGTTTACATTCCTTCTCCCCCTTTTGTCGAAACAAAAAGGTTTTTCTTGGATATAAGTTGGAGGTATGAAAAGAAGGTAAGTGTTCCGGGTATATAGGTTGGAGGAATTAGAAGAAGGTAGGTGCTCTAAGTATATAGTTTAAAGGAATGAAAAGAAGGTAGGTGCTCTTAGTATATAGATTGAAGGTATGAGTAAAAAGACGTGAGAAATAAAGGTTGGAGGTGATTTTGTTTTTTTGGATAGTTGAGAGGAGGTCATAAGAAATGAGAAGAAAGTAGGTGCTTCAAGTGTATAGGTTAGAGAAATGAGAAAAAGGTAGGTGCTCCGAGTATATGGGTTGGATTAGTAAAAAAATATGAGAAGTAGGGTTGAAGGTGATTTTATGTTTCTTGGATAATTTAGAAGAGGTCGTGAGAGATGAGGAGAAAACATGATAGGAATGTAGGTACTTCAAGTATATAAGTTGAAAGTATGAGAAGAAACCTGAAGGTTGAAGGTGATTTTGAAGTAGATGAGGTGAAGTATTTGGAGTATGGACGAACCCTTCATTGATGATCCCAAATCCTATCTTCCTATAAAGGTGAGCTAGCATCATCCCAGTGAAGTCTTTTATCATCACGGTTTAACAAACTCCACTCTATTTACTCACATATCTTCGAGCTTCCCCTTGCTCATTTCACCCCCATGATAATTACATTCCTTGTATATTGACTCTAACGGATCAATGGATCAAATAAATTACCATTGATGGTCAAGAAGTTCGATGAATGCAATTTAAATGAGTAGGACGCTTGCAAGTGCTCCCCCTCGGTGTATGCTTTCCCTTGTTTAGTGCACCAAGGAATCAAGATATGGATGTGTGCTACAAAACAAAGTTAGTAGACAAGTGCGCACACACACACACACACACACACACACACACATATATATATATATATATATATATATATATATATATATATATAAAGATATTAGTTAGACATGCACTTTTAGGTGTTATTGTTCTAAAGTATGACATTTTGAAAGAGAATTAGAAACTAGACACATGCAATTATTATTTTAAAATCAACAACCTAAATCATGAAATAAAAAGACTCCAGACATATGTTTAAGGACTAATATTCAACCGACTTTTAATAAACAAAAATGGGATTCGTTTATTGATTGACACACAAATATTATGAGAATGACTTTTAAAAGGTAGATGAATGTCACTTAATATCTTGGTGAGATATGCCAAAATATATACTTTAAAAGGATAAAAAGGAAAATAAGATGAGGATGGAGACGATATGCTCTTGGATGTGAATGAAAATGATTCCACAGAGCTAAAAAGTAGGGAAGGGTGAGCGAGTCTAAAGAAGGAAAGTGTTGACAAGAGGTTGTCAGAAATGATTGATATATTATTTGCACTAACAATTGATGTGCGTGTGATCCTACCAAGACAAAGGCGGACGATTAGGAATTCAAAGGTTTGTTTGGTGTTTTGTTGGTTGCCAATATTGAGGAACAAAGGTGGGTATGTGAAATGAGGTGGTAGTTCTTTCATCGTAGAAGAATAATGACACGCAACAATGTGGTGACTCAATAACACTTGAAGATTGAATATCTTCTTTATGTTCTTTACTTTCTAGAAAGTGGAAAGTTTTACAAAGAAGTGACATCTTCATTTTGCAAATTACTTAAACATTTCAAATGAAATAATTAAGTTGTCAAGAGATATAGGAGGAATTTTAATAGTAACAAGATTATTAGAAGTGAGAAAAAACATTTAGAAGTGAGAGGACCTATTAAAAGTAAAAAGGAACGTTTAGGAGTGAGAAGACCATTGTGATGGTCCCCTTGAATGTGATATATGGTTTATCAATTTAAACTAATCACATTCCATGGCAACAAAGTGAGTTTAAAACAGATATATGTAAACAATATAATAAACAAGTTTAAAACACACGAAAGTAACTTTTCAATGTATAGGTTGTTATTAGAACCAAATAAAGAATCTATGACACACCTTGATTGCGGAATAGCAAGGTGGTTGAATGAAAATTAGGGTGTGATCTCCTTCTAACTTAAACTTGAACCAAAGTTGCAAGTTTAAGACAACAAACTATTCAACTAACACTTGAGCTTCAACTCCAGTGGTCCTATTCAGTTTGTTTGAGAGATAAATGCTCTTTATTGTTTTTCACATTAATTGGAAGAGATATCATTTACACTTTACATCTCTTTCCTTTTATAGGCTAAGATTTAGGGTTTATAAGTTTAACCTAATATACATGGCATGCATTAAATGGGTGATTGAGCTGCCATTTAATGCACACATGCTTTAAGGTACTAGGTACAGTCCTTAAGGGAAAGTAATTATAACTCTTGACTAACTTTAGACGTATTCGTTCTTAAGGAGATTGCTTTATTCCTTTTGATATAAAGTATCTTTTTCCCGCCTTGTAAACCTTCTATAAGAGAAACATTTTGTTTCATCTTCTAAGAGGAGATCTTATTGTTCAGCTTGAAATTATCAACCAAGCTAAACCGAAGCTCTTGCTAAGGTCTTCTTTAGTTTCTGAACCGCTACATAAACTGAAATGAAGATACTGCTTGATCTTCTAAGTACCTGAAGAGCTGGCTGAACTGTTTTTAGCGAGACAAAGCTGAACTTGTCTTCAACTAGTTTACAGTTAGGGGATTTTATGTTTAAATCTACTGAGAGTCTGAAGGGCCCAGGAACTGACCAAACAATCTCCCTCTTTTTGAATATACAAATAGCCTAAGTTAAAATTAGTAATAAGTGAGCAAACGATCTTCTTCTTACAAACTGATAACGTTGAACAACATAAATTGATAACCATTCATACTAACTTTCATTACATTACAATATAAAAGATAAAGTTATTACAAAAGATTACAACATCTACTGCCTCAGCTGCTCAATGGCCATCATTTGTTTAAGGGGGTTCATGTTCTTTTATTAACTTCAGCAAGTAGGAAGGAATTGAAGGTCCTGGTATGATCATCTAGCCTAGACCTTGATGAAGTTTAAAGAAGATTTATTGTACAGTATACAACATTTCATTTGAGAAATCTTTAAAGTATTCAATGGTAACAAAATCTTGCCTTTAAAAAGAGTTGAACATGATCATACCCAGACATCGTTCATTCAGCACAGTTCTAGCTAGATGATCTTAATGCTGAACTGATGATTTAAACTTCTTGTTTGACCAGAAGTAGTCATGAATATCATCAGCATGCTTTCTCTTCTTTCTTGCAAGATCATTCAGCTTGTCAATGGGGTCTTATTCACTAAGGGGTTTGCTAAAGTCAATCTCCAGCTCATCTTCAGTTTTGTGCAGATAACCCATTCTTGTATTAATTTCCTCATAGATGGTGGTCCATCTAGCTCCTTTTCTATTTGGACATGCCTACATTACCTCTCTCCATTCACTAAGATGCAAGTCACTGGCTTTGAAGTTAGGGATGACTTCATCAGTTCCATCTTCCCTATATACCTTCAGTGTAATGGGTCCCTTTCTTGTAAGCACATTAGGATTTGTGATTCTTGACTGTACCTTTCTGTTCAGCATCTTGTCATAATATTTATCATACTATAACTTGGCTTTATAAAATCCTTTCACAACATTAATCCCCAGAAGATCAACCAGTTATACTTTTCCTATTTCTATTTCTTGTTTGGCCAGATCAGCTTTGACTGATTCTTCAATCCTCTTTTGCTCTTTGACTGATTCTTCAATCCTTTCACAACATTAATCACTAGAAGATCAACCAGTTATTCTTTTCCTATTTCCACTTCTTGTTTGGCCAGATCAGCTTTGACTGATTCTTCAATCCTCTTTTGCTCTTTGATCTGTTCTTCTATCAAATGGATGTGATCACCTCCTTTAGTGACAAAATCAAATTTCTTCATTTTCTTCTTCTTTGAGGATTCACCCATGAGACCAGTCAAATTGGTTTCTTCATCAGATTTACTTTTAGTACCCTCTTCTTCAGCATCTTTGGAAGACTTAGCTTTCTTGCCCTTATCTTTCTTGATTAGCTCCCCCTCAGGTTGAGGAGGGCTCTTTGGGGGAGTGGAGAGGAAAGGTGATTGAAATTGTGTTGTTGTGGAAGTGATGATAGGTGGAATAATTGTTGTTTTAGGTGTTGTTGTTGGTTCAGGTTTGCCTTTTCAACATCTTTTTTAGTTCTTTGTTTGAATAGCTGAGTGATTATAGCTTGTTTTGTGTTCTTCTCCCCCTTAGCAGGGTGAGTGCCAGCGTGGCCTGCTAAAGGAACACCTTGATCACCAGCTTTTTGTGATGCAAGCTCAATAGCTTGTGCAAACTTGTCTTAGGCTTAAGAGTAACACCATCATTTCCATAACCCTCCATCTTGTGTTCCAGTAACAAAGATAAAAACCTAGGGTAAGGGACAACGCTTTCGCTAGTTTTCTTATTCAGCTTACTAATAAGATCCTCCCAAATCAACCTAGCATAATATGTGTTAACTCCATTTACAAGAAAATAAAGGATAATAGCATCTTTGTTGGTTATTTGATCAAATCCCCCAGTCTTACCCCCTAGACACTAAATGATCTGAGCCATTAACAACCTCCACCTAGGAGGAAGAAGACTCTTTCTAAGAGTTCCTTTGGCTTCAACTGCCTCCCCATACCTAATTATTGGAAACCACTTTCTTACTATTTCTATAGGAGGTGGTGCAACATATTTACTAGAGTGGAAACCACTTTCTTACCTTCAATTTTCTTCATTTAGTTCTGAAGATTCAGGTTTGTATCATCAATGTTCAGCATACATAGTTCAACAATCAATCTTTTGAAGGTTAGTTCATCCAAAGGCTTGGTGAAGATATCAACAAGTTTACTAAGTAGGAAGGAAATGTAATTCAATGTCCCCTTTTAAGATATAATCTCGGATATAGTGATATCTGATATCAATATGCTTTGTTCTTGAGTGCAGGACTGGATTGTTTGAGATTGAAATAGAATTTGTTTTATCACAAAATATGGGTACATTCTCATAAATAATGTCATGAATCATTTAAGTTTGACTTTCAACTAGAAATAATGGCGACAACAACCAACAGCAGACAACATATTTTATCTTCAGCAAAGACATAGCTACAGATTGCTGCTTTTTAGCACTTCAGCACACAAGCTTGCCTTCTAGCAACTAATAAGCACCTGAAGTGCTTTTCCCATCCATGTTGCATCCAACATAGTCAGAGTCTGTGTATCCTTTTAGGTCAAAACCTGAACATTTTGGATACCAAATACCAAGACTGGGAGTACCTTTCAGGTACCTAAAAATTCTCTTTACAACAATAAGGTAGGATTCCTTAGGATTTGCTTGATATCTTGCATAAAGACAAGTCGAGAATTAAATGTCAGGTCTTCTTGGAGTTAGATACATTAGTGAACCAATCATACCCCTATACTGAGTCTCATTCAGAGATTTTCCATTGAGATCAGGCCCTAAGTTATTAGGGGGTACCATTAGAGTTTTCACCAATGAACCATTTATATCATACTTTTTTAGCAAATCCTTGACATATTTTTTTGGTTGATTAAAATGCCTCTTTCAGATTGTTTAATCTGAAATCCAAGGAAATAGGTGAGGACACCCAGCATGCTTATTTCATATTTTTGAGTCATCAGTTTAGCAAACTATTTGCACAATTTTATGTTAGTTGACCCAAAAATGGTATCATCAACATAGATTTAAACAAGAATCACATCAGTTTGGGTTTTGTAGACAAACAATGTGTTGTCTATCTTACCTTTCATAAACTTATGTTCTATGAAAAAGGTTGAGAGGGTTTCATACCATGCTCTTGGAGCTTGTTTAAGTCCATAAAGGGCTTTGTCTAATTTGTTAACATGGTTGGGGAACTCACTACTTTAAAAACTTAGTGGTTTTTTGACATAAACTTCTTCTATCACTTTTCCATTTAGGAAAGCACTTTTCACATCTATTTGATAAACTGTGAAGTTCATGTAGGTGGCTAAGGCAAGAAAGATCCTAATTGCTTCAAGTCTTGCAACAGAAGCAAAAGTTTCATCATAGTCTATGCCTTCTTGTTGATTGTAGCCTTGAGCTACAAGCCTTGCCTTGATTTTTATTACAATGCCAGTTTCATCTCTTTTGTTTATGAATATCCATTTAGAGCCAATTATGGTTTTACCATAAGGTGTAGGAACCAAAGTCCAGACTTTGTTTTTGGCAAATTAGTTTAGTTCCTTTTGTACGGCATCAACCTATCCAGGATGTTTAAGTTCTTACAGCGACCATTTTAGTTTCTTCTTCCAGATATAAAATCACAAATAGACATTCATGAGCTGATGCAATAAATAAAGTTCCTTAGCCAAAATTGGTGGGGGGGGGGGAAAAAATGGGCCCTAATAAGCATCCAGCCCCTAAATTGCCTATTATCTAGCCAGCATAGATATGTTGTCTAAGACCACTGTCTTGAAAGCTGGGAGGCATAGAATGGGATGTGATGATGGAGATTCAGTTTGGATGATGAAACTACAATTGGGTGCTGAAGTATCCTTAGTTGTAGAGTATAAAGGTATTAGTGATATTAATATCTTTAGTGCTTGGGAGGTTATCAATGATATGATTATCATTATTGTGATTTGAGTATTCAGGTGTTGGATCCCAGTTAACTTCTAATGATCGAATTCCTTAAGCTTGTTTAAGGTTTAGTTATGCTAGATGAATCTAACATAACTTAGTTTAAGAAACTTTTTTTGAAAATACTAAAGATTATTCAGAAGCTAATCTTTAATATATTCAGTAACACAAAACAATATAATTTCAACAATAAAAGCTCCAATATTATTATTACAAATAATACGAATACTCTCCTAGTATTAGGTTTACAAAACCTTGAAGCTATGAATTATACGACTAAGATACTTAAACAAAAGATTTCTTGGTATTAAACTCTATGCCCTAGGACCTCCTTTTATACACCAAGGAGTCCTAGTCGATTTACAATATATTACTAAAACTTAGATTATTCTTAAAGATCTATTCTATAAATAACAATCCTTATCTCATAAGTAATCTTGATCTTCAAGCCATCTTTATCTTTCAGCAGTTGTAACTTTGTACCAGCAGCATTAACTCTTAACAAGCAGTAGTAACTTATACACCGGCAGTATTAACTGTGTACAAGCAGTAGTAACTACTTAGAATATTTTCTTCAATCTTCACCAGTAGTACAAACTTTACTCTAGCAGTACTAACATATACTAGCAGTAGTAACTAGCAGTACTTATATACACTAGTAGTACTAAGTTACACTAGCAGTAGTAACTATAAACTAGCAGTACTAACTACTTAGCATATTTTTCATTAAGATTACTAAACACTAAGTTTTACTTAGCAGTAGTAACACAAACCTTAGCAGCAGTAACTCTAATATTATCAAGAAGTCTTTTAATCCTAACAATCCTCCCCTAAACTTGATATTCTTCTTCAAAATCTCAAGTTTCTTCATTGAAAGCTTTATTAATCACCAGGAGGATGCTTCCAAATACTTCATTGATTCTTGAGTTGTTTTGTGATGAGCTTAAGAAGCTGATAACATATTTCATTCCAATGATTAGCTTGTAGCTTCCTATTTAGCATATCTGTGATTGTAGCAGGTGTAAAGGGATATCTCTTTTCTACCAGCATATGAATGTGCACATTTTGCTTCCTCAATAAATGTACTCCACATGAATCATATAGCTTCTAATCCAATACTATGTAATCCTGTTGATTCCTCCATACTTGATCTTCAACATGTAGATCAAACATTATCTTTAGATCACCCTATATCACCCTCTCATAGATCTCCTCTGGCCTTGTTGACCCATGCTTAGCTTTTACCAATTTCCATAGGGTTTCTAAATCTTCCCCGTCAAAGATTTTGAGCATATGACTGAAGATTAAGTACATCTTTGAACTTCCATCAGCCCTGATTATCTGGTAATAGGTTTTCTTCCCTTCTTTATGGATCTTGTAGTCAACAATGCTTGGAGGCTTAGTTGCCAAAGGAATAGCATCAATTGCTACTTCCTCTTTATCAAGAACAACTTCTATTAGTCATTGAAGATCTGCTATTTCTTTATCCTCATCCACCTTTTGCTTCTTAATACTTTCTTGTTCCAGTTCAGTGTCTGCTCTATTTGAACTGCTCTCTTGTGCTATCTCTGCTTCAGCTCTTACTTCACTACCTTCCACCAATTTTGTTTCTATATCTACAAATGTGTTTACCCTTTTCATAGCTTTGTCAAATAACTTCTGAATATCATCAAAGCTTTTGTTCTTCAACTGATTGTTCTTGTATCCAGCCATGTTTTTTTAGATTAGTAGACATTGTATTTCTCTTTTGAGCTTTAGTTGGTGGTTTGTTCCTCTTTTCTTGAGCTCTCATTGTTGCAAAGTGTTTCTTTCTTGCTTCTAAGAGTTGTACAAACAACTTGGACTTCTCTTCAATTCTTAACTTCTCTTATTCTTTTGCTTGCATTTGTTGAGCCATTTGATAATCAACATCTATCATTGCTTACACATTATCACATGAAACAATGTTAGCTTCTTCTTCTTTTTCAACTTTCTCTCTTGCAAGTCTTACTTCCTTATCAAATTCAGCTTGTACTTTAAAGCAATTTCTTCATCAAGCCTGATTAGTTCTTTCTTCTTTATAGGCTTCTCAGGTTCTACCATTTTACCTTTACCCTTGTCTTGAACCTTGACCTGTGATGGTTGTTGAGAAGAAACTGTTGGTGTAGTTGCTTGCTCCTCTTCATGAATAACAAGCCCTTTTGCTCAAGGTCTTGAGCTCACAGCTGTAATTGTTGTAGTAGCAGTTGTTGTTGGTAGTTTAGCACTTCTCAGTTCAGCAAGTGCTTTAGCCAAAGTAATCTCATCATCAGTTATAACAGTTGTTGTAGTTGTAGCAGCACTAAGTGGAATTGTACTGGCAGCTTTAACAACAACTTCTCTTTCAACAACCACCTCATCACCAACTAAGTCATGTACTCCAAACATATCTGTATCAGCATCAAAATGAGTACTAACTAAGTTAATTCCTGCATCAGCATCAATATCAGTTATCTTCCCCTGTTTAGATGCATCCTCCTCACCCAAACCTTCTTCATCAGAGGATTCCACTCTTCTAGATAAACCAACCTTGTACAATCTTTTAAGCCCATGAATTCTTGACCGTCCTTTCTTCTCTAGTCTCTTGACCCTCCTTTTTAAACTTGTAATCTCATGAGCTTGAGAGGTCTTAGTTTTCTCCAGATCAATAACTCTATTTTGCCAATTGGTACATAATTCCATTAATTCCTTAAGTTTCAGTCTATCCTCACCACTTCGAAGTGTCTTACCTCTTGTGAGCAATGGATCATTGGAATGTTTAGATAAATTCTCAAACCCAGTTTGAGAAATAGTATCCCCCATGATTCTTGGCGCCTGGGACCACTACCTGAACTAGTTCCTAAGGAACTTAGTTCATTAAGTGTTGCCTTGGATTGGGTCTTATTGATGTTACCCCTACCATGATCTGCATCTAAGCTAGTAGCAGTAGTGGCAGCCCTTTCTAAACTGTGATCCATCTCCTCATAGACAGCCTCATCTGCAACATTGTCTGTAGGACCACTAGGCTGAGGTACCTCAATGTCCTTTCTCTTTAGCTTCCTAGGTTTTTGTTTCTTTTAAGGTTGAGATGTTGATGGTTGAATAATGGTGGGTGTGTGATGGGGATCAGTAGGATTTGCTGAACCTTTACCCATTTCTTCTTGAGCTTGTACCATCATTGTTGGAAATAAGAGTGTTTCTCTTCCAGAAACGCCTTTCCCTACCCTTCTTATGTTTTCAAAAATCTTCTTAGTGTGAGAGGGTGTAACATAAATCCTTTTATGATTTGACATTCCTTCTAGTTGTTTCTCTAAAAACACTTGTACAAATCTTAGATACATCAAGAATTTACCAGACACATTCTCCAAATTCTTCACCATACTTTCAAATATGTATTTTGAAAAGTTAAGTTAAACTTTTGGTTTAGCTAAACAGATAAATGCAAAGCATAGTGCTACTAAATTCATCCATGCATAGTCTTAGAATCTTCAGGCATTGTAGAATAGTACGAATAAGGAATTTCCATTATGGGGGGGAAAAGAATGTATTTCCCCATTGACAGTTTTCACCTTAACAATAGCCCAGAATTGTTCAACGCACGAAGTATAGATAGTGGGATTGATCGTTATTGCATATCTTATAGGGTTTGCATTCAAAAAATCCACTATCTACTCAAACCCTTCACTTTCAGTGGGTTTAGACAAAAACGCGACCAAATTATGAGTATCGGCAAACTGTAGGGTCGTCATTGTGTTAGGTTTTAATGATGAATGATGAAATTGAGTTAGGGTTTGTGATTAGAGAGTATATGATTAAATGAAATCGATTAACCCTCAACAGCATTAACGTTCACTAGCAGTTGTAAGTTATGCCTAGCAGCATTAACTTTCAACAGCAGTAGTAAGTTTATGCCTAGCAGCATTAACTTCCAAAAGCAATAGTAAGTTTATGCCTAGCAGCATTAACTTCCAAAAGCAATAGTAAGTTTATGCCTAGCAGCATTAACTTCCAACAGCAGTAGTAAGTTTATGCCTAGCAGCATTAACTGTGAGTTACCAGCATTAACTCTAATTCCAATCCAAACACACTGTATATTTAACTCTCTTTCTATTTTTCAACTCACCACTTCTCTCAATTCTTTTACTCACCAAATCACTCTATCTGTTTTTAATTTACACAGCTCTCTTTCTATTTTTATTCTCACAAATTCTTTCAATTCTTTTACTCACCAAATCACTCCTTCTGTTTTTACACATCTCTCTTTCTGTTTTTATTCTCTTAATTCTTTTACTCACCAACTCACTTTTTCTGTTTTTACACATCTCTCTTTCTGTTTTTATTCTCATAAATTCTCTCAATTCTTTTTCTCACAATTTTCACAATGTTAATTATACCAGCAGTATTTAAGTATAACTAACAACGTTAACTTAACAGTATTAAGTATAACTAGCAGCACTAATTATACTTAACAGCAGAAACTTTTAATGACATGAATAACAGTACTAATTCATACAAAACTCTACAAAAACATAAAGAGATAAAAGATTTTAAGGATTTAGCATTCCAATACTAGCAATCAAATATTGAAACCTACTTACATCAAAAGCTTTTGTAAGTAAATCTGCAACATTCTTGTCAGTATAGATTTTAACCATATGAATCAACTTCTTTTCATTGAAATCCCTAATAAAGTGATGTCTAATCTCTATATGCTTTGTTTTTTAATGAAAAACAGGATTTTTAATTATGCAAATAGTACTGTTATTATCAATAAAGATTTTGGTATGCAAGAAATTATACCCATAATCAAGTAATTGATTCTGAATCCAAAGCACTTGTCCACAGCAACTTGAAGCAGCCACATATTCAGCTTCTGTTGGGATTTAAGATTTGATGATTACAAAACCACATATGAAGAAAAGAAGAAAGATGAAACAACAAGGACTTAATGTGCAATATTGAGTTAGCTTCATATCAAAGCTAGGTTTTCTTGTAAACCCTAGCCTCTCTAGTATATAAAGAGAGGTAGGGTGAATAGTTTTATATCCATCATAGTTAGATCTCTCCAATGAGAGTCTAATAGTTAGCTTATTAGTTTGTGTAATAGTTAGTTATCTAGATAGCATAGTCGACTGATTAAAGTCGAATAGTTTATAGTTTATTAGTATGAATAAAGAAAACCTTGTGATAACATTGATGTTCTTATTTGTTATTCCGCTGTGCTTTATATCATTCAATGTTATTATATCCTAGATGGGCAAAACGATCTATGAAGCCTACAATAAGGCTTTAACAAGTGGTATCAGAGCCTCTAGAGGGACTCTGAGTAAGAAGAATCACAAGAACCACAAACAATCACTTTCAGATCTAGAAAAATGTCTCAACCTGCTAATGATGTTTTCTCTCAACATCTTAGTGATGATGAAGCATCATACCATGAAGATGCATCAGACAATGGTACTGCAACCAATAAACCAAAACAACAACAACAACAACTCATTCCTACAACAACCACTATCTTAAATATCAAACTCCCAATTCTGAAGAAGGAGGAGTATGATATATGGGCCATGGAGATGGAGCATTACCTTGAATATATTGACAATGATGTTTGGAAGGTAATTTAGAATGGAAATTCTAAGAAGAGAATCTCAACTGGAAAAGATGGTGTTGTTAGAGTACTTCCACCAGTATCTGCTGCAGAAATTCATGTTGTTGAAAAGGAAAGGAAGGCAAGAACCATCTTACTTATGGCCATTCCCAAGGAACATCTGAGAAGATTTCATGGAATGGAAGATGCAAAAGAAATTTAGGAAGCCATAAGGACTAGGTTTGGTGGTAATGCAACTTCAAAGAAGATGCAGAAAGCTGTTTTAAAACAACAGTTTGAAGCATTTAAAATATATCAAGTTCAGAAGGGTTAGAAAAGGGATATGACATATTCCAACAACTACTCTCACAGTTGGAAGCTCATGGTGCTGAAGTATCTACTAAGGATGCAAATCACAAGTTTCTCAGATCTTTGCCCTCAGCTTGGTCAAATCTGGCAATGACTATGAGAACCAAACTAGATGTTGACACCTTATCCATTGATGACTTGTATAATAACCTTAGGGTTTTTGAGCATGAACTAATAAGTACCACAAAATCATCTGCAAGTGCTTAAAATGTTACTTTTGTTTCACACAGCAAGAGCAGCACTAACAATGTTAAGTCTAGTCATACTGGTGCCTATAGTACTTATACTCCTTCTACTTCTTCAAACAATATTCCAGAAAGAGAAGTTACTGCTGGTTTTGCTGATGAAGTTATTTATTCACTCTTTGCCAAACAATCAGAAGATTTGGACTTGCTTCATGAAGACCTAGAACAGATTAATGATATGGACATTGAAGAGATAGACATAAACTGGCAGATAGCAATGATTGCTATTCGAATGAAGAAGTTTTATAAGAAAACTAGAAGGAGAGTCCGGATTGATGGAAACAAACCTGTTGGTTTTGACAAAAAAAAAGCTTGAATGTTTCAAATGTCACAACACTGGTCATTTTGCTAGGGAATGCACATCCAAGGGGACAAATAATGGAAAGATGATAGACTCATTTTATCAAGATCAAGGAGCTAGAAAGAAAGAGCAAAATCAGAACTGTTTGCTGACTATGGATGATGGTGTTGTCAATTAGGGAGAACATACAGTAGAAGAAGTAGAGACAAATCATGCACTCATGGCAATCAGCTCAAATAATGAGGTATCATTAT
The DNA here is from genome assembly GCA_026074375.1 of Tanacetum coccineum. Taxonomy (NCBI): domain Eukaryota; kingdom Viridiplantae; phylum Streptophyta; class Magnoliopsida; order Asterales; family Asteraceae; genus Tanacetum; species Tanacetum coccineum. The sequence goes on along the minus strand of BQNB010063905.1, from coordinate 14,054 downwards.
GTTCTAAAACTTGCATTGATTCATATAATAAACTTAAAACACTGTGTGATGAACAAACAAATCAGTTAGGTGAACAAGAAGTAAAAATACTTGCCTATGATCAAGCTGTTAAGAAATTAGAAGCTCAAGTTGTTACTTTTCAAAAGAAGCAATTATCTTTAAATGAACAGCTTACATTTCAGGCAAATGAATTATATGAAAAAGATGAAAAGCTTAAAAAATATAGGAGAATAGGAATGAAAGTTGTAAAAGAAAAGGAACAATTGCAGAAAATAGTAGATTCATGGAAGAATTCTTCTAAAAACCTTTGGAAATTAGTTGATTCTGGTATGAGTTCAACTAGTAAAGTTGGCTTAGGGTATGAAATAAAATCAAACGATGAGGTTTTAAGCTATGAGGAAGAAATGAATCGTACTGTGTTTAATTGTACAGAAGAAGATTTTGTTGACAAACCTTTGTACAGTAGATTTTCAAAGACTGATAATTTCAAAGGAGTTCCACATCCCTTAACTGGGGACTATACTCCTCAACCACAACAGGAAATTGATGATTCTTTGTATGTTTATGGTAAAAAGGGACCTCAAAAGCCTGAAACTAGTGTCTCAGATGACAAATTCAGTGAGAATTCTGTTACATCTAATGAAGAAGTCGTGTCTGCACCAAAACCAAAAGAAGCTGAACCTAGTTGTGTAACACACGTACAAACTCCTAAGCAACCAATGAAAAATCACTCTTCTAAACCAGAGAATGACAGATCAGGTTTTGGAAGCATAAATTTTCCTGTATAGGGAGGTGGAACAGCATTATACCCTAAACCTGTTTTGCACTTATCAACTATCTGATAGTCAATTAATTTGCTTAAGTTTTTAGATGAATTTTCAAAATTTTCTACTGTTAGCTGAATTTCATCTTTTTGTTTTTGAGCCAGTTCCAACTTCCTTCTAAGCTCTGTAATGGCTACTTCTCTTAAATGAATCTCACATTTTAAGACCTTGATATCTTCGTCATAAATAGACTTATTTTACTTATAAACTAGAAGTCTTGCTTCTACAGACTCTAAACCTATTTTATAAGCAATAACATTTAAATTAGATATCCTTAAGTCTTTTAACAGTTGTTCATTTTGTTCTTTAAGATTTTTAAAATTTTCCAAACAAGATGATGAACAGTTTGAATCAGTAGATACCTCAGAGTTAGAACTTGTAGAAGAGTAATCCATGAGTGCAAAAGTTAGTTGGACCTTTTTCTGCTTGATCACTCCAATCATAACCAGAACCATTACAAGACACCAAAGCATTAGAAGTAGTTGTCTCAACTGGCACATCCCTTCTTGTGTTCTCCCTATTCTTGTTTTCTTGGTTCCTTGGAGTCCTAAACTCCCTTGCAAAGTGTCCCCTTTTGTGATAGTTGTAACACTCTACCTTTGACTTATCAAACCCAATGGTCTCATTACCATTAACAATAAACTTTCTTCTAGTGTTCTTCAAGAATCTCCTTGCCCTCATTGTTAGCATAACCATCTGCCACCTCAAGTCCATCTCTTCTAAATCATCAGGATGAATTTGTTGCAAGTCCTCATTGTCAAGTTATGGGCTGTTTGGTTGACTTGCAAAGAAAGCACAAATAACAGCATCACACAAGTTATTAATTGTTGTTGAGTTAATAGTAGTAGCTTAAGTGCTAGAAGATGTAGCAGCATGAGCAGTATTAACTGCTCCATTTGTACTGTTGGTGCTGTTTGAGGACACAAAGGCTACATTTTGTATGTTTGTACTTGAGCTTGACGTCCCTTTGACTTCTGGTTCATAGATCTTTAGGTTGTTGTAAAGATCATCCAAGCTTAATGTATCTATCTCAGGCTTGTTCCTCCACATAATGGTATGTGTGTTCCATTCTGGTGACAGACTTCTTAAGAACTTCTGATTCATATCTTCTTGTGAGATACTTTCACCATGAATCTCCAACTGACTGATAAGCTTTTGAAGCCTATCAAAGGTTTGATTTAACACCTCTGAGCTAGATGCAGTAAAAAATTTATACTACTGCTTTAGAAGATTCCTTTGAGTCTTTTTAGTAGTAGCATTCCCTCCATACCTCTTTTTAACAGCCTACAACAATGACTTGGCATCTTTGATGGAGTTAAACTTCAAATGATGTTCATTAGGGATTCCCATCAATAAAGTGCTTCTTGCCTTCAACTCTAACCTCCTTTATGCCTTTTCTTCAGCAGTTGTAGGAGCAATTGTAGTCTCAACACCTTTAACAACTTTTGTTATTGGAGGTGCATTACCATTCTCTATGACTTCCCATAGAGAATAATCAATCATCTGGATGTACTATTCCATCCTCATCCTCAAAAGCTCATACTCACCTGGTTTGAGCATAGGCACTTTTAATGCAGCCACCATATGTACTGAGTCTTGATCCATGTCTTCTTAGCAAAGTTTCTCAAAGCAACAAGCTTTGATACCACTTGTTGGTCCTAGTTAACTTCTAATGATTGAATTCCTTAGGCTTGTTTAAGGTTTAGTTATGCTAGATAAATCTAACACAACTTAGTTTAAGAAACTTTGTTTAATAATACTAAAGATTATGCGGAATCTAATCTTTAATATAAGAAGAATTCTTCAGTAACATAAAACACTATAATTTCAACAATAAAAGCTCCAATATTATTATTACAAATAATACGAATACTCTTCTAGTATTAGGGTTACAAAACCTTGAAGCTATGAATTATAAGACTAAGATACATAGATTTTGATAATAAACTCTATGCCCTAGGACCTCCTTATATACACCAAGGAGTACTAGTCGATTTACAATATATTACTAAAACTTAGATTATTCACAAAGATCTATTCTATAAATAACAATCCTTATCTCATAAGTAATCTTGATCTTCAAGCAATCTTTATCTTTCAGCAGTTGTAATCTTTCAGCAGTTGTAACTTTGTACCAGCAGCATTAACTTTTAACAAGCAGTAGTAACTTATACACCAGCAGCATTAACTGTGTACAAGCAACATTAACTACTTAGAATATTTTCTTCAATCTTCACTAGCAGTACTAACTTTACTCTAGCAGTACTAACATATACTAGCAGTAGTAACTAGCAGTACTAATATACACTAGCAGTACTAAGTTACACTAGCATTAATAAGTTACACTAGCAGTAGTAACTACTTAGCATATTTTTTCATTAAGATTACTAAACAGAACTAAGTTTTACTTAGCCGCAGTAATACAAACCTTAGCAGTAGTAACTCCAAGATCATCAAAAAGTCTTTAATCCCAACAAATACCACTAGATCTTAGAATATGATAATAACCACATATATAAGATTAAAGAGTACAACATACCGGAAGCCGTAGCGGACGTTGACATGATGTAGAGAACACCTTAAGCATAAACTAGTTTCACTCCCTTGACCCATATAGGCTTAATGTTAGTATGTCCATCAATACTAACAAATAAAACGGTCAATATTTTAAGTACTATTAAGAGCACTCATAATTATATTAAATTGGTTTGATTACATAATGACTATACACTTAAGTACATGTAACCTATAATTCAATATGGGATGATTATGACACTAATAACATGTCATAATATTACATTCTCCCAGTTTACATGATATTTCTTCATGGTACAACATAAGGCTAGCAAATCATGTCAAGTGGGAGAATGTAATATTATGACATGTTATTAGTGACATAATCATCCCATATTGAATTGTATGTTACATGTACTTAAATGTAAAGTCAATATGTAATTAAACCAATTCAATATAATTATGAGTGCTCTTAATGGTACTTAAAGTATTGACAATTTTATTTGTTAGTATTAATAGACATACTAACATTAAGCCTATATGTATGCCTATCCTATAGTTTATGCTTAAGGTGTTCTTTACATCATGTCAACGTCCGCTACGGCTTTCGGTATGTTTTACTCTTTAATCTTATATATGTGGTTATTATAGTATTCTAAGATCTAGTTGCATTATAGATGAATGTGTTCATCATGAATATTTGATGCTAATGTTTACACATATAATTGCTTACATGTGGTATTGATGCGTGCTGTACGGATAAGTTTTAAATTTATAACACGAATACTGAATTTCTTAGCAACACTTACAAGCAAGTGAACTCGTCCGTTGATAGCAAGAGATTGTATGTTAATCCGGGATAGTTCGCGAGGATTAGTGTGTTTTGGTGGAGTTTAAAATTCGATACTAACGATACTAACAAGCAAGCATTGATTATGATTAAGATTCAATTGATTAAAAGACTACACTTGATTAGACTAGTTTGGGAAATCTAATTTGTGTGATTGTGATGAACATTTTAACAAGTTGATAGTATGAATTAGAAGGTGATCTAATCTATTGTTTGCAAAACCTTTAATCTTCATCATGACATTAAGTGACAAAAAGAAGTATTAAGTTTAATCAATCAATTCAAGACTACCTCAATTTCAACTTGTTTGATTCGTGGTTCATTTTACAAATGTGTTAACACCCACAATTAAGATTCTTGTTAGATCAAAGCGCTTAAGAAATGGTCATTACAAAAGGTAGATGATCATAGACAAAAAGGCGACAATTGATTGATAACAATACCCCTTTCGACCTATGATACCAATATCAATCAATCCGGTTTGATAAAACAATGTCACGTGAATCATAAGCATAGATGGATCTTAGAAATAGCTTGAAATTGAAGAAAACATGTTATCACAATCATAAACAAATTATCATTCCACAAACATCATCTAATCAAATGCATAAAGACACTAGCTACTCATAGCAAACAAAGTCATAATTCTAGAATTTAAAGTATTCACAAACATGATTAAAAGGTCTTACAAGGTTTGTAAAAGATTACAAGAAATGAGGCTTGATTACCCTTGAAGAATGGTGATGATTTCTTGATGTTCTTGACCTCCTAAAATGGCTTCTTCCTGCTTCAAACTTCTGGGATTTTTCTAGGTTTCTAAAAAGGGATTCTGGCTTTAAGAGAGAGTGGAGATTGCTACTAGAGACTAGTAGAGAAGATTGATGATTGGATGATGAAAACATTAGCCATAGGACCTTATTTATACTACTAGGAAGGCCTTGGGGTATTCAATGCTTTTTCTTGGGGCCAAAGGTTCATAGAATGTCAGGTACAAGAGGTCTAGATCCTTCTTGATCGTTCATAGGGCTTCAAGAAGCAATTGAGGGAGATGATGAGCTAGAGCCGAGCGGCTCGTGGCCTCAACCGGACGGCTGTCTGTGTGCCCTCATACACAAGTTTCTTGATTTCTCGTTTAAGCTTCCCGTTTGAGTCATGCTTGGTCGTGGGTCATTACACTTCAGTAAAACTTCATTTAAGCTCATTCTTGGGACTTGGAAGCTTGAATGGTTGGTTCTTTTACTCTTGAAATGCTTCTGATCTTTAGTCTTGATTCGAGATTCTTCGTACTTGCATAAAACTTGATTTCTTCATCATTTCTTAGCTTTTCATGTACTTGGCTACAAATAAACTTGGAAACACACTTTAATACAATAAAGTAACAAAACCATAGCCAAATTACCAAATAACTTATACGAAAGTACAGATAACGCGACTAAACACATGTACAAATTAAGCGTTATCAAATCCCCCCACACTTAACCTTTGCTTGCCCTCAATCAAATCTAGAATTAACGAAAAAAAATCCATGTGGTACATGAAAATAATTTAGAAAAATATGATTCAAGTCTTCCAAGTACGAGAAAAGTCTCATCGTTTATGCTTAATTGGTGGAAAAATCGAGATGTTTGACAATACCCTTTGATTTTCTTGCTTGATTCACATTTCTAAGCACCTCACGAAAAAGGAATGAAATATAATCCACTTATCACTCATTTTATTATTTAGTGGTGGAGTAAGAGAAGTCACATTTAAAGCTCAATCATGATTAGATTTATTACCATAAGCTTGTACAAGAAACAAAACAAAACCGATAGGGCATAAGCACCAAGTGTGCACATCTAAAGAAGCAGTTTATCGAGTTTTATTGTTTTAGGCTTTGGGATTCAGTGGTTATGGATAAGGCATGAGAATGTTTTGGAGTTAGGTGTGAAACATAAGTCAAAAGTCTACAACCAAGCGTTGCTAGCTACCACATTCCGCTATCCGTATGAATTTTGAGTGATGATACACTTTATTATATTTTTTTTGTATCACGTCTTAGCACATTAGTTAATCGATACCACATTTCTTCATCTTCCTTTGTCTTCATATTATTAAGCGTAATGGATTTTATTATTATTTTTCATATATCTAAACTCGATCAACCTCCGATCGACGATCATCATAAAGCAAAATGTCAAAAGACATGGAGGAAGCAACTTTCTCAAAATTCATAAGGATTTCTCACATAATAACCATCATTCCAAGTAGCTAGCAACCAACCAATAGACTTTGACCAGGGTAAGGCTAGGCTAACTGGTGTAAATTTTTCTTTGGATTTAATAATTAAGAACATGATGGTTTATCATGTGTTTTTATGCGTGAGTTTCTAGTGCTAAAAGGGAGCACTAACAAATGGTCCATATGTATTTAACTAACCAAGGTGGTTAGCTCAAGGCATTAAGGTAAAAATGGAAGGCCATTTTGGTTTTATTCTAAATTGCTTCTTTATCACGCATATGCACTTATTAGCATACAAGTACGATCTCACTACGGTAATCGTAATTATTTACAAGCACAAGTTTTAGAATAAATAAAATCACTGGCACACTCATAGCAAAAGATTCAAGCATAAAAGATGTATGCTATGTATGAAATAGGCTCAAATCCTCACAATTTAGTAGAAGCGCTAAAATATGTGCTAGCAAATGTTATCGATCCTAGAATGGATTGCAATAGTAATTGGGACACATCTTAATTTTTCAAAAATCACAGATTTTATCAGTGGATTAATCTAGTTATTCTAATATATTTATTATCCTAAAAGCGTGCAAACAACTAGATTACGAGGGCAAACAAGTAAATAAATTTTAAAATTGGCCTAAAAATGTGAAAAATTATACCTCGTTTTCCCTATTTACTCCCCCTACACTTAAGTTTAGCATTGCCCTTAGTGCGACAAAATGAAACAAAGCATAAAATTGGGAAATAAGAGTAAGAGAGAACCAAATATCCAGGCATAGCATTTGTACTTGAGCTCCATGTGCTTCTGGCATCATCACCTGTAATAATCTTATACAAACTACGAAAATGCATAATATTTTTAGATTTTTAGGTTTTTTTAGCAATGCCACACCCCTACACTTTAGTTTTGACATGGTTTCAAAAGATCTGGGTGTAGACATTGGGAGTAAAACTAGGAAATTAAAGTACTGAAAATACTCAAGTTGCCTCTCGAAAAGCGCTTATTTTATTAACGAGTCATCAGCCGGACTCGCACTCCTTTGGCTTCATTTTTTCTCGAGTAGGGATTTCTCACTCGGGTCCTTTTTGACGTAAAAGTAATTGCTTTTTACTATTCCCTCGCCAGTTTCGTCTAGGTCATACAGCTTAGCTTTGTTGCAAGTATTTTCCACTACGCTGAATATGAATGATTTTTTTGCGACATATGGCATGGTTTTATGATAATTTGCTGGAAATGGTGACATGAATGGAATAGCTTTAATTTTTCCTTCTTCTAACATGAGGTGAATTTCCTTAGTTTTTAGCTTATTTATTTGCTCCTCATCATGGTAATGTTTAACACGATGTCCATTGACAATGAAGCTTCCTCCGTGTTTGTCATATAACTCGACATAATCAAATGGAAAACCATGTTTGACCACGAATGGTTCATACCATTTCGATCTAAGTTTTGGAGCTTTAAACATGTACTTTGAATTATAAAAGAGAAATTTATCTCCGGCCTGGAATTCTTTATGGATCCTAAGCTTCTTATCATGATAAGCCTTAGTTCAAGCTTTGTAGGGTTTAGAATTTTCATACGCTTGGAGTCTCAACTCATCAAATTCATGCAGTTGCAAGAATCGTTTTTCTCCAGCGAGTTTAAGATTGGGATTACAACTTCTAAAGGCCCAATAAGCACACTATTTCGAACGGCAAGTGACATGTTTTTCAGGACAATAACCGGTATGGTGTATTGCCAATTGTTGTTTTGTATGCCGTGCGGAATGCCCACATAGCGTCATCAAGTTTTCTTGACCAAACATAAGGATTATCCTTGACTGTTTTCTCGAGAATTCTCTTTAAGGCTCTGTTGGTGTTTTCAACTTGCCAGCTAGTTTGCGGATGGTAAGCTATAGCAAAACAATGATGAACTCCATATCGTTTTAAAACTTTCTCCATTTGTTTATTGCAGAAGTGAGTACCTCTGTCACTTATCAAAGCTTTAGGAATGCCAAATCAAGAGAAAAGTTTCTTCAGAAAATTGATTACAACTCGTGCATCATTTGTAGGTAAAGCTTCAGCTTTTGTCTATTTGGACACGTAATCAATAGCAACGAGAATGTATTCAAACTTATGGGATTTAGGGAATGGTCCCATGAAATCGATGATACATTCATGAGGGTTTTGTTAAGCAAGTTATTATCTATATCTTCATCCCTTAATTCCTTAAGGTTCGGATTTTCAAGATGTGACAAATGGTCTGCCTCGACATTTTCTACTCCTTTCTTGTTTTTGATCTTAATATCAAATTCTTGAAGTATTAAAATCCATCAAATAATACGCGGTTTAGCATCTTGCGTAGCAAACAGATATTTTAATGCAGAGTGGTCTGTGAAAACAATGATTTTTGAGAGAACCAAGATACGATCGAAATTTCTCAGTGACCGTATAACTTTGTTGTGTGTTGTTGAGAGTTTTGTTGGCAAAATAGATAGGACGGAAATGTTTTCCTTCGCGTTATCCAAGCATGGCTCCAATAGCAAAATCGTTTGCATCGCACATAAGTTCAAATGGTTGCGTCCAATCTGTTGAAAACATAATCGGTGAATTTGTTAACTTTTCTTTTAGTGATTCGAATGCCTTGATGCATTCTTCATTGAAGTCAAAGACTGTGTCTTTTTCCAAAAGTTTCGTCATTGGACGAGAGATCTTGGAAAATTCTTTAATGTATCGACAATAAAATCCTGCATGTCCGAAAAAACTCCTAACGGCTTTGACGTTAGTCAGTGGCAGAAGATTGGCTATCACGTCGATTTTTGCCTTGTCGACTTCTAATCTTGCATTGGAGACTTTGTTTCCTAGCACAATTCCTTTTGTCACCATAAAGTAACACTTCTCCCAATTCTAAACAAGATGAGCTTGTTTGCATCGGATGAGCATTTGTTCAAGATTTACAAGACAATAATCGAATCAATCTCCAAATACCGAAAAATCATCCATGAAAGCTTCCATGGAGGTTTCAAGCATGTCTTGAAAGACGGCAATCATGCACCTCTGAAAAGTGGCTGGTGCATTACAAAGACCAGAAGGCATACGTTTGTAAGCATAGGTTCCATAGGGACAAGTAAATGTAGTCTTTTCCTGATCGGCACATTCGATTAGAATTTGGAAATAACCAGAAAATCCATCGAGAAAGCAAAAGAATTTGTTCCCCGCTAGCCTTTCCAGCATTTGATCCATGAAGGGTAGAGGAAAATGATCCTTTCGGGTGGCTTCGTTCAACTTACGGTAGTCAATACAAACACGCCAACCGGTAACAGTTCTTGTAGAGACAAGATTGTCTTTCTCGTTTGTCACAACGGTCATTCCTCCTTTCTTAGGTACGCAATGGACATAACTCACCCAAGGACTATCTTCGATGGGGTAAATGATACCAGCATCGAGAAGTTTGATAATCTCTTTTTTCATGACTTCTTTCATGTTTGGGTTTAGTCAACGTTATCTTTGAATGACGGGTTTGGCATTGTCTTCAAAGTTGATTTTGTGTTTGCAGAAAGATGGGTTAATGCCTAGAATATCTGATGATATCCAAGCAAATGCTTCCTTGTGTTTCTTGAGAACGGAAACAAGACATTTCTTTTCATCGTCTTTGAGCAGATCGGATGTGACTACTTGGAGAAGAGAATCTTTTTCCAGAAAAGCATATTCCAGATCTTTGGGAAGAGGTTTCATTTCAATATCGGTTGGTGGATCTTGGATAGAAGTCTTGATTATTAAATTTTCCTCAAGAGGTAATTCCTTAGAATTGTCCTCGACTTCTTCCTCATGTTCAGGGATTTCTTTGACATCGACTGCCATGAATTTTTTGAATTCTTTGTAGAGAGATGATTTGTTAATTTTTTCTGATGTACTTAAGAATGGTTCAGAATCGTCGAGTATTGCATCCAATTATTTCTCCGTTACTTCGTCAATAACATCTATGCAGAAGCATGTGTCATCATTGGAGTGAGAATGTTGCATAGTTTTGTTAATTAACAAGGTGATTCTATCATCTCCAACTCCTAAGTTTAGTTCTTTGTTTTTGACTCGGATGATGGCATCAACGGTGTGTAGAAATGGTCTTCCTAAAATGAGAGGAACTTTTTCATCCTCCTCCATTTGCAAGATAATGAAGTCTACAGGGAATACGAACTTTCCAACTTGGACGAGCATGTTCTCAGCAACTCCCATCGGGTATTGGTAAGTATGATTAGCTAAGCGGATACTCATCCTTATAAGTTTCAAGTTGTTTCCAGAAAGTGAAGCGTATAATGAATATGGCATCAAGTTGATGCTTACACCAAGATAATCCAAGGCGATATATTCAACTGAACCTACTAAGGTATGTGGAAGTAGAAAGCTTCTAGGATCACCCAATTTAGGTGGGAGCTTGTTTTAAACAATTACGGAGCATTCTTCATTTAAGAAGGCAACAAAGATTTGCTCCATCTTACTTTTGTTGCTCATGAAGATCTTTTAAAAACTTCCCATAATTGGGCATGTCGGCTAGGCCATTGATCGCTGCCAAACTACACCTTAAAATATATATAATATATAATAAAATATAAAATATATATAGTAAGAATAGTCTAAAAGCAGAATCAATAAAACCGAGAAGTAGTATAGAATGTTCCCGGGTCGTTTATCCCCAACGAGGCTGTACTGGAAAATCGATACAGTCGGAAGATTTGAGTTGGAAGGAGAGAAATGATTTGAGAGTGTGGAAAGCTAAATTAAACAATAATAAACTAAAACGTTTAAGAAAATCCTAAAAATTATGAAATTAAGCTAGAAAATGAGAGCACGGGCCCCGAACAAAGGGGGAAAAACCTAAAATCTTCAAAATTAACCCTACGAAGAAATTTTTGCTTCTAAACTACTCTAGGGAACAAATAACGAAGAATGAAAAAGACTAGACCGAAAACGGAGTTCGTTTGACCCAAAAACGAGTCAACACAAAAAACCGCACCCGGACCGCTCTTTAAAAAATGAAAAGTTGTAAAAATGACCCTACGAAAAGTTTTATATTTTTCCTACAAACTATATGACAAAATAAAATTTTCTAAAAAAGAAAAATATTTTTTTGATAATTTTTGTATTTTTTATGAATTTTTAAAACTTTTAACTAAATTAAATTATAAAAAATATTAAATGACTTCGAAAAATTCTGAAAATTTTACTAAAAATACTTTATACTATAAAAATCCTACGAAAAATAAAAAACACAAAGTTGGCTTATAAATAAGCCCTCAAATAAGCTGTAACAGCTTATATACTTAAAAGGCCAAAACGTCTATAAGTATTAATGCCCTTGGGACTATAACAGAAAAGTCCCAAGGGCGCAGCGGTATGGTGTTGTGTACAAAGAGAGGTGTACGAGGGTTGAGACCCGGGTTCGAGTCTTGCTCACCCGGGTCACCCCTTGTCTCCTTTCTTTTTTTTGGAAAAACTTTGTAAAGCAAAGTTGTTAAGCTCGTGGGGCTTAACAACTTTCTCAACTACAAGTTTTTCTGAAAAGCTCTAAATAAGCTAAAAATTAGCTTATTAACTCGACAGTTTGCTTAAAACTAGCTTAAGGCTAAATTTGGCTAAGTCATTTTGGCTCTTGAGGTCTAATAAGCTAAGTCTTGGACAAAATAAGCTAAAGGGGGCCTAACTAACCTAGATAAACTCTAAAAAGCTAAAAAGCTAAAACTAAATAAGCTTAAAAAGCTTAAGTGGACAGAAAGTCTAAAGTTAGCTTAAAAGCTAAAAAGGGCTTAACTATTGGACAAATAAGCTAGGTAAAAGAGAAATAAGCAAACATCTTAACACTCTATCCTAAAAAACTATAAGGGACACAAATGAGCTTATGAAATAAGCTGAATAAGCCTAAAGGAAAAATAAGCAGTCCCTTCACTAAACTTGAGCAAAAACAGTCAAAGGGCTAGTTTGAGCTTAAAAATAAGCCATCAAATAAGCTTCCTAATGGCTGAAATTGAAAGGGCTTATCTAAGGGCTTATAGGCTCTTAAAATAAGCCAAATCCTAGGACTTATGCACACTTAAAAGCTAAGAAAAGAGGGCTTAAAATCTCCCCTTTGCACCAGGGGAGATTAATGCTTAACACAAGGGGCTTATTTGACAGCTTTAAAAAAGCTGTCAAATAAGCTCAAAACTAAAAAATAAGCTTAAACAGCTTAAGTACACTAGGAATTGAACTTGTGCACAAATTTTGACATTCTAAATCTCATTTTAACTTGCTGAATTTGTTGAATGAAAATGGGACTTTGATTTTTTTTTTAAAATGACACTAAAAACTTTGGTGGTTTGACTTACTAAGTCAAAAGACCAAAGGGATTTTGCAGCTGGTTTTACACACACAATGAACTCACCTTTTTTAAACTAAAACTCAAATTCCCAAGTGCTTATCTAAATAAGCACTTGTGGCTTTTCTTAAAATCCACAGTTTCAAAGGAACAATTAGAAAACTTGAAAAACAATTTTAAAACTTAAAAACTTTTAACAACAGCTTAAATGAGCTTAAGAACTTAAGCTAAAACTACTTGAGTGACCATAACCCATACCAAAGACCATTTTGCCCCGTTTTTCATGTTGACCCAAACACCCCTTTAATTTTGAAAATGACTTTTTAAACCTATAAAAGCTAATTTAAACTGAAATTTTAGAAAGACAAATACTACTTAAACAATCTAAGACAACTAAAAGATAAAAAGTTACAAAAATAAGCACTTAAAAATGATGCAATAAGCTAGACAGTATGAGCTACTTATGACAGTTTTTGATCAAATGGCATAATAATGAAACGAAAAGCACTAATAAGCATACTTCAACATAAACACACACTAATAAGCATAAAAACAGTAATAAGCAAAAAATAAGCTTATAAGCTATTTGCTACAGTAAAAAGCAAAGTTTAAAAGAAATTTTACCTTTAATCCTTTGTTCAAAAAGGATTCTTTGAAACCTAATTAAGCTCTAAATTCCTACCCCAAGCTTATAAATAAGCTTAAACTAAGCTGAAACCCAATAAGCCTTCCACAATAGCCTATTCATCCATGCTTGCTTTTGATCCAACAGTACCCTTGCCTATCTTTTAAATTTTTCTTAAGGTTTTTACAAACAACAGGATATAAAGATGGCTTATATTTGAGAGCTTAGAAGTTTAGAGATACTTGTAACTTGAAACACAAATATAAACTTAAAACTGACTTTTCATTAAAGATTGAAATACAAGTACATAAGAAAAACTTTGAACTGAAAACTACATAAAAACTAACTGAACTGCTAAAAACTACATTAAAAACTACTCAGCCACAATGGCTTTACAAAGCTTTTATAGTAGAAAAACGACTAGGACTTGTTCTTCTTGTCTTCTTTCTTTTGTGCTTCTTTGTAGACACAAGAAGTGTAGTGTGCTTGTTGTGAGAGTGCAAAGGACAATGAAATCCTGGCCCTCCATTCACCTTGGTGCTTGTTCGGATCATCAAAACCGTCGAAATAGGCTTGGGGAGTTGTGGGATTGCCAACTTGGCAATCTTATTTTTGGGTAAAAGGGACTCAACCCCGGTAAAATATATTACACCAAAAAAAGCGTTGAAGTACAATGGATATAGGTGAAAT